>PJEM01011404.1:0-54545 GCA_004023845.1 Helogale parvula
CCCACCCCGCCCCGGACATCAGGAGTCCCCGCTCCGGCAACGCTGACACACAGGGCTTCGGAGGCAAACTCAGGACCTGACCCTCCTCCCTAAGTCCGCTGACCGGTACCCCAAAACTCCCGCAAGAATATCAGCACGACTGAGCCACTTATTTCCTTTGCATGTATCCCTAGAGTGAAACTAGGAGATCACAAGTTACCAGTGTTTGCTGTTTTTATCGTTTCGCCTGCTTAGTCATCAGAAAAGGCTGACGAGAAGCAAGAAGAGGCGGACTTCCAGAGAGAAGAGCGGGAGACAGAGAGACGTCGCCCGTGCATGAGCTCAGCGAGCATCGCAGGCACGCACAGGTGTGATTGGCAGGTGCACCTGCGTCCGGGCTCAGGTGTCCTGATAGAAGATGGCGCACGCGTCCGGATGCACCCGGGTAGGAGCGCCCCGTCCTCCTGGTCCCCGCGGGCAGATTTCCACGGTGTCGGGACCCGTCCTCACACTCACGTTCACTTAACGAACCTCTAACTTTGCTCTGCAGGGAGTATCAGCCACATCACAGGTAAATTTAAGCCTTCTATCTGGAAGCTCAGCGAGAGGACGTGGATGCCCACACACCACACGTAGATTTCCTTAAATGCGGAAGACGGACACCAACGCAGCCAGTGTGCAGAAGGGGAGTCCTTTATTCTGACCCTTACTCTTCCAGAAGGAATTCACCTTTCGGCCTGGCAGCTGACCTGTCTCCCAGTGTCCCCGAACCACGACGTCAGGGCCAGGTGACCCCACTCGGGGCCCTCACCGCCTGCTCCTGGGCTGGGCTTCCAACTAAAACTCAGCCCATCACCTTCGTGACCTGTTGCCCAATTAGGAAACATAACTGAGACAATTCCATTAATTCCTGGGAATCTGGACATGAGAAGCGGAGCCGGTTTCAGGACACAGGTCAGGATGGAGGTGCCGTATCCGGACACGAGGGCTAGGAAAGCCGGGAGCCGTGCCCTCTTCACAGCTGGAGAGGGAGCGAGGTAAGTGTGGGCTGAGGTGGCACCGAATGCGGGACAGAGAAAGCCTGGACTCCGCTGCCCCTCCGCCCCGGCGCCCTGCAGCCTGGCTGCACGCAGCTCTCACTCCCGACCGAGCTCCACAGACCCTCCCCCTCCTCCCGCCTGAGCCCCCACTAGCCCGGGGGGACTTCTGTTCCCACAGGGCCAGGACCACGAATAGACCCTGACGTCACCTGGGGAAGGAGGAGGGAACTTGCTGTCCAGGCTTCAGAGGGCCTTTCCTCACTTCTTTCTGTGCTGATCACAGACTGACTGAGGGATGGGAAGCCCAAGGGAAGTCCCGTCTTCCCCACCACCCAAAGCCGACGGGAAGCAGGCCGCTACCAAACTAATAGAGGAAGGTGCATTTCTTTGGCTTAAAAGGCAGAATTTATTTCCTCTAAGGATGAGGAGTGGAACCGCCGAAATTTTTAAAAAGCCTCATTTCTCATAAAGTCGTTCACGAGGAACCCGGAGCCCCTGGGAGAGAGAGGCAGGATGCGGGAAGGGCGGCATCTGGACGGAGAAGCCAGGCCAGAGGGGGAGCTACAGGGGAACCTTTTTTTTTAATTTACTCTTTTTTTTAATTATTTTTAATGTTTGTTTATTTTTGAGAGAGACAGAGTGTGAACAGGGGAGGGGCAGAGAGAGAGGGAGACACAGAATCCGAAGCAGCTCCAAGGCTCCGAGCTGTCAGCACAGAGCCGGACGCGGGCTCGAACTCTCAGACTGTGAGATTGTGACCTGAGTCGAAGTCGGACGCTTGACCGACTGAGCGCCTCCCCGCCCCCTCAGCACCCCTGTACTTACTCTTTTGATTGCGCTTCTGAAGGCTCGAAACAGGTACGGACTCAGGGACTGGGCGTTCACTTTTGCCACAGACGCACCGAGGGCTTCCCGCACGGAGGACGGGTCGTAGTCGTACACGGGGAAACCTGGGCGTGAAAGGACGCGGGACACAGTGAGACCAGACCCCCCCCTCCCCCCACCGACCCCGGGGCCAGGACGGCGCCCGCGATGTTAAGGCCAAGGGGCCGTGGTACCTGCACAAGACGGCAAGTTCATCCCAAGAAGAAGGACAATCAGCATCTTGACCCCCATCCGCTCCATTCGGGGAAGAAGAATTTTAATTCAGAGGCGGCGAGGCCGTGTCTATGCTCCGACAAAGTGGCTTTGGATCAAATGTGACTGGCCGGCTCTCTCCGACGGGGGCCGGGTGCAGCTCAGCTTAAACACAGACCATTGATCCCGGGGTCAATATTTACCGCTGGCTTTTCCTATGGCCACGGGCCAGCGTGAGACTACTTTTGAAGTTTTGACCTCAGCGAGGGACTTTAGCCCACGGGAGGCCCGGGGCCCCTGCGGGCGCTGTTTGTTTTTCCATTTTAATTTCATCCACATGTGCCACCTCTGTCTCTTTCTTTTAGCTGCATGTTTAGGAGGAGGGGGTGTAATTGTGTTTTCAGCAAAACAATTTTAAAGTGGTGTCTCTATGGTTTTCCCTCCTGTTCCTAAAGGTCTCACGGCTGATGGCGTATGGAAATGGTGTGGCTCTTTCAAGATGTTTCTGGAAAATATGACGACAGCGGAGGTAATTTAATATACGGGAGCTAAGCGCGTCAGGCATGTGGTACAACGTCCTGGTGAGCAGCCTCTCTGCTCACGGACAGGTTTGCACGTCGCCTGGAGGAAAAGGGGTTTGCGTGTTGATGACTCTCACAAGCCGCAAGAGCCCAGTGTAGCTGGTGCATATTAAAGACGAGAGAGGGGCGCCTGGGTGGCTCAGTCGGCTAAGCCTCCGACTTCGGCTCAGGTCAGATCTCACGTTCGTGGGTTCGAGCCCCACGTCAGGCTCTGTGCTGACAGCTCAGAGCCTGGAGCCTGCTTCTGGTTCTGTGTCTCCCTCTCTCTCTGACCCTTCCCAGTTCATGCTCTGTCTCTATCTCAAGAATAAATAAAACATTAAAAAATGTTTAAAAAAATGAGAGACACTTTATAGTAAATAGTGTGTGTTCATGCACAAGAAGCTGAGTTGTGCTCTGACTCAGGACGGCCCAGCCTGGAATCTTGGCTCCACATGCATCAGTCATCTACCCTGTACCCAATACTCAATGCCTCTAAACCTCAACTTCCTCATCTGTAAAATGGGCATACATAGTAAAATATAGTGTGTGTTTTTAATGTTTGTTTTTGAGAGAGGGATAGACTTGAGCAGGGAGGGGAAGAAAGAAAGAGACACAGAATCTGAAGCAGGCTCCAGGCTCTGAGCTGCCAGCACAGAGCCTTATGCAGGGCTCGAACTCACAAACCACAAGATCATGATTTGAGCTGAAGTTGGACACTTAACACCAACTAGGCCACCCAGGCATCCCTGAAGTGTGTTAATAATGGGAGTTCTTCAGAGAAACAGAACCAATCAGGTGTTTAGAGAGGCAGGCACACAGGGAGAGACAGAGACAGGGAAAGAGAAAGAGAAAGAGAGGAAGAGATTTGTTTTAAAGAATTGGCTCACACAATGGTGGAGGCTAGAAAGTCCAAAATCTGCAAGGTGGGCCAGCAAGCTGGAGACCCAAAGAGAGTTGCAGTCCAATTCAAAGGCAGTCTGCTGGCACAATTCCTTCCTGCTAGGAAGAACTCATTTTTTGTCTATTGGTGCCTTCAACTGATTGGATGAGGCCCACCCATATTATAGAGACTAATCTCCTTTACTTGAAGTCTGTTGATTTAAATGTTAATCTCATCTGAAAATATCTGCAGAGAAGCCGCCAGAAAAATGTTCAACCCAGTATCAGGACCACATGCCCAAGCTGACTCATAAAATTAACCATCACATGAGGATTAAGTCACAAACCCTTGGAAGAGCCCTTGACAAATTCATTGCTCAATAAATGGTAAATGTTGGTAAGAACGAAATTCAACACATATTTTCTAGCATCTGTTAGTATAAGGCAACAGGTCCGGAGAATATCCTAAGTGACCAAGGATCTAGCTCGCCCTGCTCACACGGGGCAAATGCGCGTGCAAACCGGTGACGCGTGAATGGCGGTAAGAGAGCTCCTGGCAGGTCTCCTCACTCCCGGGTGCGTGTAATGTCTGCCCGGGGCCTCGACAGATGCAGAGGCACCAACAAGGGAGAAAAGGTGGAGGCCAGGGAGGAAGAGCAGAAAGGAGACCCTCTGGGAAGGAGACGGGCGCGGCGTGGGGCGGATGGTCCAGGCGGGCGTGGCAGGAAGGAGAGGAGACACTGGGGAGATTTACTGTCACCGCCTTGTCCTACCGGAAGGATGGCATGCAAGCGTGACACTCATGCTCCTACAACTCACTGCCTCTGTTGCGCCCGCCTCGCACAAGGGTCAACATCACGGACTGGACGATTCATGAATATCTGCTGCCCTGCGCCCAGGGCTGATCCCTCTACACACCTCGTTCACCAGCACACGGCCACAAAGGTGCCAACTCGGAAACAACAGATGTCCGCGAGGTGCAGAGAAAGGGGAACGCTCATGCACCGCTGGGGGGAGGCAGCCGCTCTGGAAACCCGTGGAGAGTTTCCTTAAAAACTTAAAACTAGAACTACCCTACAGCGAGCAGGTGCACTACGAGGTATTTATCGAAAGGACACAAGGATGCTGATTCGAAGGGGCACGCGCACCCCAATGTTTATAGCAGCGCTATCGACAAGAGCCAAGGTACCGAAAGAGCCCAGGCGTCCATCGATGGACGAATGGATAAAGAAGATGTGATGCACACACACACACACACACAACGGAGTATTACTCGGCCATCAAAAAAATGAAATCTTACCATTTGCAATAACATGGATGGAACTAGAGGGTATTATGCTAAGTGAAATTAGGCAGAGAAAGACAAATACCATATGACTTCACTCATGTAAGGAATTTAAGATACAAAACAGATGAACATAGGGGAAGGGAAGAAAAAATAAAAGAGGGAGAAAAACCATAAGAGACTCTTAAATACAGAGAACAAACTCAGGGTTGGTGGAGAGATATTGGGTGGGGGAGGGGCTAACTGGATGACGGGCATGGAGGAGGGCACTTGCTGGGACGAGCACTGGGTGTTGTATGTAAGCGATGAAGCACTAAATTCTACTCCTGAAATCATTATTACACTATATGTTAACAACTTGGATTTAAATCTAAAAAATAAAAAAATTTTAAAATTTTTAAAAAATTGGGGAGCCTGGGTGGCTCAGTGGGTTAAGCATCCAACTTAGGCTCAGGTCACGATCTCACGGTTTGTGGCTTCGAGCCCCGCGTTGGGCTCTGTGCTGACAGCTCAGAGCCTGGAGCCTGTTTCCAATTCTGTGTCTCCCTCACTCTGCCCTCCCTCCCTTGCTCACACTCTGCCTCTCTCTCTCTCAAAAATGGATAAACATTAAAAAAATTTTTTTTTGATCCCTGGATAACCTCAGGTCTAAATGTCCATCTGCCCCGTGCGATACCTCTGACCAGGAACTTCTGGCCTCCTCTCAGGCCACCAGCCTTCCTGGATGGGTCACCGTCACACAGGTGCCCTTTGCAGTTCCTTGGGGACACAAAACAACCTCCCTTCCAGAGCCTTGCCGCGTTTCCGGTTCCTTCTACCCAACAGTGACAGCCTTCCTTCCTCATGCTTCCCCCGAGTCAGCTCCGTCCCACCATCGGGCATCAGTGCAACCAGCGCCTCCGGAGACCTTTCCCCAGCACCCCGCACTCCGGGCACCCTTCACCGCTTCACGTCCGCGCTCCCCCTCCTCCCTCTGAGCCCTGATCCCAGGCCCAGGGTCTTGCGTGCTGGTTTGATACTGCCCTTCATCTTGGGTAGACTACACGCTCCGTGAGGCAGGGCACTGCCTGTCTGGTCTGCGTGGAGCTGCGGCATCCAGACAGGAGCGCACGTGGTCTCTCGGAACCTTCCTCCAAGTTCTTCCCGTTTCAAGCCAGCAGTAACTTCTGAGGCACCAGAGGTACGCAAAGCAGTGTGCTATGAGATCCATAATTCTCTTCCTCTTCACCTGGTTTGAACTCAATTCCATTAGAGTCTTCCAGATTTCATTAACAGCGCCATCTGGCTCCAAACTCCGAGGTCACATTAAGTGAGCGGTACTAATAACAGTAATTGCAAAACCATAGAGGAGCTGGAGGAGATAACAATAAAACAACGTGGCCAGCACAGGGCTGTTGGTTTGGTTTCCAACTTGGCTGGGGCTACACTTCAGTGCTGGGTCCACTGGGCTCCAAAAACAGTGGCTCAGGGCGCGGAGAGGAGGGGCTCTGGGTGCTAAGAACCGATGACCCGGGGCAGCTGGGGGGCTCAGTCGGTCAAACATCTGACTTCAGCTCAGGTCATGATCTCACAGTTCATGAGTTTGAGCCCTGCATCGAGCTCTCTGCTGTCAGCACGGAGCCTGCTTTGGACCCTCTGTCCTCTCTCTGCCCCTTCCCCGCTTGTGCTCTCCCAAAAATAAATAAATATTTTTTAAAAAGAAGTGATGATCTAAAACTGTGTGATGTCTGGTAAACCTAGAAGATTATATATAAGCCATCCTATGAAATTCAGGTCATAATGATTTCTTTTTTTTTTTTTTTTTTTTTGCCTACCTGCAGAAAGGTATACAGCATTAGTTCCAGCAATTTTCTGCTCTCCCAACAAAAATTATTTAATTAAGCTATTAAACGTTATATGGCAGTCAGTGAAGAAGGTCTTATAATTTTTTTTTACATAATCCCTGGACATCTATATAACATTTATCAGGGGCACCTGAGTGACTCAGTCGGTTGAGCGTCCGGTTTCAGCTCATGTCATGATATCACAGTTCATGGGTTCAAGCCCCGTGTCAGGCTCTGTGCTGACAGCCAGCTCAGAGCCTGGAGCCTATTTTGGATTCTGTGTCTCCCTCTCTCTTGACCCTCCCCTGCTCATGCTGTCTCTCTCTGTCTCTCAAAAATAAAATAAAAAACATTTTAAAAACTTTATTTAGAAAAAAACATTTATCAGAGAAAGCTTAACACACAGTTGGGAAAGGTTTGAATAAAGATGGTGGTCATCCAAATCACAAAGATTCATCGCTAACATCTCTATCATTTCTCTTGAGACTGTTTCTTTTTCTTCTGATCATGTCTACGCTAATATTACTTAAGAAAAATCACCAAGTTTACAGCAAACATACACCAAATCTCCATCTGATCCATAAATCAAAACTTCGCCTCTAACATGCAATCTCTCGTAATGATGCGGTTTCTGAGCTCCTGAACTCGGCTGTCAGGATGCACCTCAATTATCTATGGCCACAACCTTCCCGTGCTCTGGAAATGTCAATATTACTGTGGCTTTTCTATTCTAGGAGATGACGTGTTTTTATTTGCAAGGAAAAGATTATAGACCAGAGGTTCTCAAAGTGTGGTCCCCAGGCCGGCAGCCTCGGCATCGCCTGCGAACTTACTAGACGTGCAAATTCTCACACCCCCACCCCACCCCCCCCAGGACACTTACGTCAGAAATCCCAGCGGGGAGACCCAGGCATCGGGCTTTACAAATGCTGTAGGCGGTTCTGACGCATGCGCAAATGTGAGAACCACCGTGTGGGGCAAACGGTTCTCAACCCGGGCTGACTTTGCTCCTCAAGGTCATTGGCAGTGTCTGGGGATGTTTGGGTTGTCAGTCTCTAGGGCAGAGGGTGCGACTGGGCATCTTCAAGCCAGAGCTGTAGGTGAACTTCCTACAATGTGCAGACCCCCAGAGCAAAGAATTAGCCGGTGCAATATGTCAAGAATGCCAATGCTAGGGTGCCTGGGTGGTTCAGTCAGTTTAGCATCCGGCTTCTGCTCAGGTCATGATCTCACGGTTCGTGGATTTGGGCCCTGCATCAGTCTCTGTGCTGACAGCTCAGAGCCTGGAGCCTGCTTCAGATTCTGTGTCTCCCTCTCTCTGACCCACCCCTGCTCACGTTGTCTCTCTCTCTCAAAAATAAATAAAACATTTTTTTTAATTTAAAAAAGAGAAAAAGAATGCCAACACTGAGAAACTCTGGTTGAAGGTAAGAATCTGACCAGCAGCCCTGAGTTTTAATTATGGCTTCCTATTAATTTTCATTTATTTTGTTTTTGGTATGATATGTCCTGTGAAAGATTTTATTTTTGTGTTCCACCCACTCAACTTGTTTTTGGTTTCGACCAGTGTCATCTTGCCAAAGCCTCCAGGTGAGGTCATAATTGTTTACTTAGATGTTTTAATTTCCCGTTTTACATTTTAATTATTTAACCCACTTGGAATGAATTTTGATGGAAGTTGTGAAGTAATGATTTAAGGAGTTCTTTTTCTGGGTAAGACCTCTCGTACCTGGGGTGTGCAGTCACTTCCTTTTTTTTTTTAAGGTTTATTTCTGAGAGGCAGAGAGAGACAGAGCATGAGCCAGGGAGGGGCAGAGAGAGAGAGGGAGACACAGACTCTGAAGCAGCTCCAGCCTCTGAGCTGTCAGCACAGAGCCTGACATGAGGCTCGAACTCAGAAGTGGTGAGATCATGACCTGAGCTGAAGTCGGACGCTTAGCCGACTGAGTCACCCACGTGCCCCAAGTCCACAGTCACTTTTATTTCCTAACAAACAGTGATAAGCACAAGGAGGGTTCATTCTGAATTGGCTTCACCTTCATGTGACCAAAATTTCAAAACCAGATTAAATAAAATATACTTATTTTTCACATTTAAAAAAATAAAATGTGATGGTAGGCAGCCCAGTACCCATTCAGAGGCTCCACAATTACCAGGGACCTGGATTCCTTCAAGACATGCTGTCATTATGATCCAAAATGGCTGCCAGAGCTCCGACCATCACATTCTAGTCCATTCAGCTTGAAGAAGGAAAGAAAAGGATGAGCCTCTTCTCTTTTTTTCATTTTTATTTTTTAAGTTTATTTATTCATTTTGAGAGAGAATAAGAAAGCACAGGAGGGGCAGAAAGAGAGGCAGAGAGAGAATCCCAAGCAGGCTCCACACTGTCAGCACAGAGCCAGATCAGGGCTTGAACTCACAAACTGTGAGATCACGACCTGAGCCAAAACTAAGAGCTGGACGCTTAACCAACTAAGCCACCCAGGTGCCATCATCCTCCTCTATTTAAGGACATTTTCCAAAAGTCACACACAACATTGCTGCTTACCACTCACTGGCCAAAAATAAATTAGCAGGGAATGTATGCTCCACAGTAGAGGTGAAGCGGTCTCCAGGAAGACAATTGTGCAAGGCTAGAAGGCCACCCCTGAACAGAGTCCCAAAGAAAAGATGAAAGTAATAGAGTCTCTGACAAAGAATACTGAGAAGAGGTTTACACCCTTAGTGTAGACTTCGGAGTTGAATGTCTGGTTGGTTCAGAGAAAATTAAGCAAACCTTTTAAAATGATGCATTGCTATTTCCAGGAGAAATAAACATTTGCTCAGGAAAGAAATCAGTTAGGGAATCTTTGCTTACAGTGCGCTAACCAACATGGTCCCCAAAACCACAGTCGCTTAAAACAATCAAATTTCACCTTTTGCTTACGGCTACGTGCGCACCGCCACTTGACCAAGGGACTGTCCTCACCATAGTCACAGAAGGACCCAGACGGATGGAGCGATCATCTTCTTGAACCCTGGTAATTTGCAGCGCCTGAAAGAAGCGACTCCTGGAGAATTTCACATGAGCGAGTAAATGCTCTGGACGGAGCCTGTTGGCCAGATCAGTGACACGACCCCCTGCCTGGGTTCGCAGGGCGCAGAGAAAAGACTTGCCGTCTACCCTGAAGGTAGATTCCTTAATGTTTGACGTTGAGAAATAGTGGCCACCACACAATGACCCAGGGAGCTGCTATGGAAAATACAGATATAATCATGATCGTATAAGCGTTGAACAGTGATGTCTGGGAGGATGGCAGTTCTGGGAAGTGTTTACGGCGTGGAGGAGGGGGTGGCAAAGAGGCACTAAAAAAAGGAGTCCTTCGGGCGCCTGGGGGCTCAGTCAGTTAAGCGTCCGACTTCGGCTCGGGTCATGAGCTCACGGTTCGTGGGTCCGAGCCCCGCGTCGGGCTCTGTGTTGACAGCTCAGAGCCTGGAACCTGCCTCGGATTCTGTGTCTCCCTCTCTCTGCCCCTCCCCTGCTCACGCTCTGTTTCAAAAGACTTTTCAGTGTTTGCCTAAGTTCTTTATTGGGGGTGTGGGTAGTAGGCAGGGCACAGACTTATTTTTCCCTGTAAGGCTCATGGTGCTTTTTGGCTTTTTTTAAATATACCAAATATTATTTTGGAGAGGCAAGAAATTAGATTTCAAGTTTCGAGAGTGGGAGGAAACGCCCCGAATGGTTGAGAGCAACCTTCTCTTCCTCTTTCGAATGCACAACACCCATGTCGCCCCCCTGTGACAAAAAGGAAGGAACACAACGAAATGCCTTATTGCTGCCTTTGCCCCTCGACCCCGGGTGCTCAGACCCGGAACAAATCCTGTGTCTGTTCCCATTGTCACAAGCAGCCACGAAGCCCCATTTAAGAGCAAAGCAAACTAAAGAACTCAATCACCCCCAGAGGAAGGAAAATTGCAGACTTTTCTACTCCCAACAACCGTGTCTAATCCGGCGCTAACCCCTTAGACGCACAGCGCGTTTCTAAGAGACAGGAATCCAGGGAATTCTAAAACAACGCGCTTTCTTTTTAAAAATGCAAATCAGTGCACACATCTGCCCGCCTGACCATCGAATGCAGTCCAGAGATTTGTCAAAACGCCTCTGTGATGCTTCTGAATTTTGGGGATTGCTTCGTGCCTCTCTGAAATCAATAAGATATAACGAATATGTTTTTTCCTACCTGGTAGTCATTGTCCAAGCATATGCTTGCTTGAAGAGCATGGCGAGCGGGAGCTGTTTGGGAGGCCAGCATGGCTCTGTCCTCCTGCAGGTTTCTGGAAGGGCAGCCAACGCCCCGTGACTGAGCCTGAAAGCTCTTTTCATTGACTCACATAGATGTAAATAATGGTGGGAGCCTGGCATCTTCTCACCAGATGCCCCGCATCGCCCTGTGCCCCTTCCGTCATCTGTGATGAAGGTGACAGTGGGGGGAGAAAACTCGAGGTAAGGGAATAAAGAATTTGTGATTCCACCTCAAGACAATACCCTGCTTCTCAGGGCTGACCCCTTGCTGCCTGATCCTCTTAAGCACGTTGGAAATGGAGAATTGCCTCCACCGCCCCGCTCTCCCCCGCAGGATTCTCCTCTGGGCTCCCTCCTCCCAGCCCAGGCAGATGGAGATCCTGGGCCAACTAGGGAGAAGGTCATGTTTGCGAAGAGGCAACAATGAAGTCATAAGTCATTTCCCAAAATGTCCCCCTGGTTTTCATGCAGTCGCTTGGATGTTTGCCAAGTGCCAAGGACCTCGCTGAACATTCACATCCCACAGCCAACCCCTAGGGGATACTGATCCAATCCCTTTGGGGCAGACAAGATGGGGGGGGTGGCCAGATTGTAGGGCTAATGGTAGAGTTCATTGTCCAGTCTTGTCGCCTTTCACACTTTTCGTGGCCCAACAGGTGACAAAGATTCTCCCCTAGGGACCCCCCTCTACCTCTACTGGTAGAGGCAGAGCCTGGTAGGTAAAGGCTCCACAGGAATTAGTGGGACTTTCCCCTTCCTTTGACTAAACTCTCCTTCCTGGCCTTCTTCCTGGCCCCGCACTTGCTGTGCCAGAGCAAGGCCCCAGCTGCCCACACAGTTCACTTCAACTCACTCTTGCTCCTCTGCCCACCGCCTGCGCCCTCCAATGGGTCCCCAGGACTTCCTCTGTTATCACGCCTTTCACATCTTGTTAGGATCTTGAGTTCTCTTGTCTGTCTCCTCATTAGAGTGTGAATCCTTTGAAGGAAGCAGTGGTGTCATTTATTCTAAATAATTTACCAAGTGATTGTTGGTGAAGGAATGAGTGCAAGAATGAATGAATGAAAGCCGGCATGCATGAATGAATGAAAGCATGAGTTCAGGTGAGGAAATCAGAGTTCCCCACCTGCCCCATGTCATTCACGTGACTCGCCACAAGTAGCCAGAACAGAGCCACAGGCTGGATCTCCCAACTTCTTTTTTTTTTTCTTTTTAATGTTTTCCTTATTTTTGGTACAGAGAAAGACAGAGCATGAGAGGGGGAGGGACAGAGAGAGACAGACCCAGAATTGGAAGCACGTTCCAGGCTCTGAGCTGTCAGGCCAGAGCCCGACGCGGGGCTTGAACCCACGAACGTGAGATCATGACCTGAGCTGAAGTCGGAGGCTCAACCGACTGAGCCACCTAGGGGCCCCTGTATCTCCCAACTTCTGACCGCCCTTTACCAAACTTAGGATGTTTTCCCTCTTTAAGATCCCCTCTACAACTGGACGAGACCTAGGCTTCAGTACTAGAGAGGGAACGGAGCACAGATGAAAGAACTCAGAGGGAAAAGAATTACAAATCAGAAGAAGAGAACAGAGAATGGATGAAAACACGAGAGAGGAAGAGAGATGGTCCCCAACACCGCCACTTCCGGGTCCCCAACACCGCCACTTCCTGCGGACAATCACCTCCCCGAGATCCGGGGCTAGGCTTGTCTCCTGGAAGCGATACCAGGGCTGGGGTTCATGCCTCCTTTCTTCACGTCCTGACACCAGAGTCCAAGAAGCAGCAGCGGGAACAAAATATAATTACTTTCATTAATGTCAAGAACTCTGAAAGGCACGAGATTTTACCCAGCCAGGGCCGGGCGTGGAAACTGGGAGAAGACCCGCCACTCCCGTGTCGGGGGGCGAAGGCTTATTACTGACGGCAGCAGCCAGGTCACCACGTGCTTTGCTTTGGTGCCCTGAGCCCCAGTCCCCGGCGGCACGAGAGGGGCCAGCTTACCCCTGCACGCATGTCACCTGCACCACAGACGAAGATCCCTGCTCTGGAGAGTCTGAACCGCCCCTGCCACGTGGTAGGGCTGCCAGGCCTTTTCTCCAGGGGGACATCACCTTCCTCGCAGGAAGTTAGCACGCCTGCCCTTGGTTTTGAAGGAAGACATCATCTCTACCTTCCAAGGCTGTTCATCATATAAAAATCCTTGAGGAGCATCTGGACGGCTCAGGAGGTAGAGTGTCGACTCTTGTTTTCGGCTCAGGTCATGATTTCACAGTTCGGTTTGTGAGATCGAGCCCTGTGTCAGGCTCTGCACTGACAGTGTGGAGTCTGCTTGGGATTCTCTCTCTCTCTCTCTCTCTCTCTGTCCCTCCCCCCCCCCATAAATAAACAAGTAAATAAAACATGAAAAAAAAGGGGCACCTGGGTGGCTCACTCAGTTAAGCATCTAACTTTGGCTCAAGTCATTATATTGCAGTTTGTGGGCTCCAGCCCCACATCGGGCTCTGTGCTGACAGCTCAGAGCCTGGAGCTGCTTCAGATTCTGTGTCTCCCTCTCTCTCTGCCTGCTCATGCTCGGTGTCTCTCTGTCTCAGAAATAAACTATAGAAAAGGGGCCCCTGGGTGGCTCAGTCGGTTAAGCGTCCAACTTCAACTCAGGTCATGATCTCATGGTCAGTGAGTTTGAGCCCCACGTCAGGCTCTGTGCTGACAGCTCAGAGCCTGGAGCCTGCTTTGGATTCTGTGTCTCCCCCTCTCTCTGCTCCTCTCCTGCTCGATCTCTGTCTCTCAAAAATAAAAAACAAACGAACAAATAATAAACACATAAATAAATAAACTATAAAAAATTTTTAAACATGAAAAAAAAAGAAACTCCTTGAACAAATAGTCAGAAACAAAGGTAGATGTGCAGAAACCTGAGAGCCCAATGGAGGGTCGCCTCCCGGGGAGCACCGGACTCGCGCACTCACTCAGCTACCGGACACTCGTCAGCCGTCACAGGCCAGGCTCTGCGCTCCTTTCTGGACGTACACCAGGAGCAAACCTGATGCAGCTCCTGACTTCGCACTTTACTGGGGAAAGTAAGCATTCATCCCAAGCCCCGTAGGTACAGGCAAAACAACAACAGTGACAAGGAAGGTCGGCAGAGGCTCGGGGCACTGCAGAGGCGGATCGTGGGATGCCAGGAAGTAGGGGAACCACACAGCGCCCCTGAGACAGTCCTGTCTCAGGCCTGCAGTTCACGGCACCCCTTCCCCTCTCCATGGTGCCCCGCGAGGAACTGAGAGGGCAGAGCTCCAAGAGGGAGAGTGTGTATCAGATGAGGCTAGAAAGGTAAATAGAACAGAGCATGCCAAGCCTCTCGGTCTCCATTAATACCATGGTCATTATCCGCAGAGCATCAAGAAGCTATTTGAGGGTTTTGAACAAGAGCGTCACATGATCAGGTTTTCACATTGAGGAGGGCCTTTCGCCCAGATGTGGAGTTTAGAGGAAGTGCATGGTGAACAGGGAGGGTCCGAGTCCATCGTTGTGTCCACAAGGAGAGCCGTGGAGATGGAGGAGAGAATGGTTAGATCTAAGAGACATTTAGGGATACACCTAGCAGGGGATGACATGAGAGACAAAAGGCCACCAAGGAGGACCCCAGGATTCCCATCTGGCACGGCCGGTGGAAACACTGGACAGTGGAGTCAGAGAGGCATCAAGGAAGGAAGGGAGGCTGTTGGCTAAGCAGGCGTGGAGGCCAGGCGGGAGACGCAGACTGGAGTTATAAGCTGGGGGGGGGGTCGACTTCACAGAGATAGAAACTGAAGTCGTGAGCATGAACTAGAGGCCCCACAAGAGCCCAGGATGGAGCCCTCAGAAGCTAGCATGAATAGACGCATAGGTTAGAATGGGTTCCATAGGCAACTGGGAAGGTGCCATCAAAGGTACGAAGACAACCAGGAGCCTGGTTTCCTGAAAACAGAGGAGAGGAGGGGAGAGGGGGGAGGGGAGAGAGAAGAAGGAAGATGGAAACTATCATCCATGTCGAATCTGCTGGGACATGGCGGAGGAGGAAGACCAAAAAGCACCGTTAGATGTAAGGACACTGGACTTTGGACTCACTGGTGACGTCAGGAAGGTGCGTTCTGTGGGAGGATGAGGGCTGAGGCAGCCTGGGGAGGACTTAGCCATGAGCGAGGGGGACAGAGATGGAGGCCACCAATACAGAGACATGTGTGCGAATCCAGACCACGAAAAGGAGGCACAAAAAGGCCAATGGAAAGGTTTGAGAAGAAAATTCTTCCAGGGGGATGTAGCCACTCGGGAAGAGAAGGGGTTAAATAAAGGTGGGGACAGTGGCCCACCGGTTCCTGAGATGCCCAGAGCAAGCAGATGACGTCTGATGTCACTTGGAGAGGATGAAGACCAGGGCCTGGGGGGCGGTAGGCAGGAAGGAGAAAACCACAAGTCCAGGTGGAGGGCAGTCTCCAAATCCGGAGGAGGGAGGTTGAGTGAGCGCCCATGGGAATGGGGAGGTAGGAGGCCAGGCTATTTCCCAAGAAGGAGACGGTGGAGGGGGAGTCAGCCCTTGGGAGGATGGTGAGGGTCTGGCGTGGCCATGGGGGCAGGGAGGCTCAGACAGAGTTTATGTGTGCGCACACACCTGCCCAAGCACACACACTCAAGACACGGTCCAGTCTCCACGTGCTTTAAATTGTCTTTCAACTCCAGCCAGCCAGGCCTCCTTCCTCGTGTCTGGTGTCCCTTCCAGAACCATCCCTCATGAGGATCAGCTCCTGATGAAACCCAGCAAGAGGGTCTGCCCCTCAGAGGGCTGGGAGAGCAGGCAGGGGGGAGGAGAAGGGCTAACACTCATCATTTCACCTCCATCCTTCATCCCCGCCACGTCTACAGAAAAGAATTCAAAGCAACCCGGACGGCCAAGACGAGACGCCCCATCAGTGCTCCGATCAAAGCGGTTTCTACTATTGCTCACCCAAGTAGCGGCAGATTCCCAGGGTTTCGGGGAGCCGGGGACTGGGGAACGGCTCAGTTCTAGCTCTCCTTTTTCTACTGTCTCAGCCAGGGACTGTCCGTGTTCCTTGAGAAGAAGACATACGGGAGAACTAATCCAGGCCCCTTGGAGCCGGGGGCAGGCGGTGGGTGCCGAGTGAAAGCGAGCTTATCTTCCCCTTTCAGAGCGTAAAAATGTTCCATCCAAGTCAGATGCACGTTGAGTCTGAAATGACTCTTTCTAATAGGGAAACTGAGTCACGCACGTACTTACAGAAGGATCTGAAAGGAGAGCTCACAAAGAAGGGACTCTAATCCAGGATTCTGGAGATGGAAACCAACGTGCTGTCAGGAGAGGGAGGAAATTGGTCTCCTGACCTGGAAATGACCCTCCTATGAATGAGTCTCCTGCTTCCTGATCCTCCAAGGACAGAGGGGCTCAGAGCATGGGACTTTCAAGGGCTGGTGGGTGGGGGGTAGGGAGGTGGGCAGTCTGCAGGGAGCAGACGGCAGCCCCCCACCGTCCCCATGGAGGGGGCCTGCTGAAGCCCCAGGGCAGGAACTCTGGGGTGTCTTCCGTTCTGGGTCACTGAAGGCTCACGATTCAGAGAAAAGCATCCATAAACGGCCTAATCCCCCTGAAGGAAACAGACACTGGGGCTTGAAAGGAAACCCTTTCTGGAATAATCCCAGAGTGCTGCAGCTTCTGTTGAGCAGATTCTAGGAAAAGCAGAGAGCCTGGGGGCCGGTGGGGGCGGGGCTTCAGGTTGTGGCCGGAGGTTTCCAGAAGCCCTATCCACCAACCCAGGAGAGCAGTTTCTCTTTCATCTGTCACTCATCTCAGAAAAAATTAACTAGACGTCAGGGCCATTTGCCAGGGCTGAGATGGAAAAGGACAGAAGGAGGGGTGAGGACAGTGAGAGGTGGCAGGAACAGGGACACGGTGCCTCGCTCTTCCCCGTGGAGCAGGCTGGGGCTCTGACCTCACTGGAGTCTGGGCTTGGACCCCCTGCTTTCTTCCGCACCTGCTTCCATGCAGGATGGCAGAACGGGCAGGTGTCATTTCCCTTCCATCCACACAAAATGAGTGCAAACCCTATCCCCCCACCTCGTAACTCAAACAAACAAACAAACAAACACAAAAGGCTACTAAAACTCTCAATTTGAGAGTTATGTCCATTTTTTTTTGGATATTCTAAAAATAAAAACAAAGTTCAGGCTCCTGGGTGGCCCAGTTGGATAAGCATCCAGCTTCGGCTCAGGTCATGATCTCACCGTTCGGGAGTTTGAGCCCCGCGTTGGGCTCTGTGCTGACAGCTCGGAGCCTGCTTTGGATTCTGTGTCTTCCGTTCTCTGTTCCTTCCCCGCTCAGGCTCTGTCTCTCTCTCTCAAAAATAAATAAAAACAAAAAATAAACAAACAAATCCCCAAGGGCCCCTGTGACCCCGCAGGGAGCCTGGGTCTTTTGTATTTACACAAGTACAGTTGCCTGGAGGCATTTGGTTTGTTTGGATTTTGCCAGGGAAAACCTTTCCTGAGGGTGAATTTCACAGGCTGACCATCTGGTCACGCTTTGGTCCCAGAACCCAGGAGTTAAACCAAATGAGTGACAGGCAGACACACTAGCTAACGTTGGTGGGTTGGGACCACTTGCCAGGCACTGGGCTGTGCCGAGTTCAGAATCAGGATTTGAATGTAGGTGAGTTGGTTCAGGTTTATTCTCTTACCGCCTCGCCTGTTCATCCTTCCTCTGCATCAAACGCTGGATCAATCCTCTCTAGCCCTGAGCTGCTTCCAGGAAATGCTTTCCTGCTCTCTTCCCAGAGCTCAGATGGGTGCCCTTTCTCCCCGTTCCCCTGGAGCCCGTACGGAAGTGACCGCCAGGCAGCAAGACTCAGGACTGAAACACTCAGGATTTGCCTCTTCTCTGAGGACAGGGTTGGGATTGTATCCGGCACTGCGAGGCACACGATTTCCATTTCTGAATGTGTGGATTCATGAATGAAATGGTCCCACCAGAGCTGCTGATCCAGTGGGGACAGATCGGTGTACAAGGACCATGACCTCCAACGACAGGCTGCAAGGGTGGCAGCCATTTATAATCAGGTGCCAAACCCACACAGGGAAGGGCCAGTGGCCTCTGCCCAGGGAAACAGGAAAGAACCGATGGAGTTTAATTAGGCATGAGTAACAGTTCAACCAGCCAAGAAGGGAGAAGAGACGCGAATGAGGAGAGCCCAGCGCACACTGGAGAACAGTGCGGAGGAGTCCACTTTGGTCACGCACATTCGTAACGGCGCTCCTGCAGTAGACCCGCATCATCTAGCTACGGACGCTGACACCCACCAGTAGGACAATGTCTCTTCGCTCTGGAACTTCACAGAGAGGGAGAGGGGGAGACACATAAACAGACCGTGTTAGGAACGGATGGCCACAACTTCCCGGCCAGGATTCTGACCAGGGATGGGTTACAGCTGCACCACGTACTGACCTTCTGGGCGGGGCAGCGAGGTGAGGACCTGACCAG
The DNA here is from genome assembly GCA_004023845.1 of Helogale parvula. Lineage (NCBI taxonomy): Eukaryota > Metazoa > Chordata > Mammalia > Carnivora > Herpestidae > Helogale > Helogale parvula. The sequence goes on from PJEM01011404.1 coordinate 18,445, forward strand.
GGCCTGCGGCCTCCAGAAGCCTTCAGCCAGCACGCCGGTGACCTCTGAGTACTTATCTTCTCCACCCGGGCGATGAGGTTGAAGAGTCAGGACGTTGTGGGGTTGGGGGATTGAGGCAGGCTTCCTGGAGGAGGCGACTCTAGAGTTGGGCCCTGAGAGTAGAGTAGGAGCTCACCGGGAAAACAGGTGGAAGAGACTTTGGACAAAGGTAGGGTGGAAGGTGGTGACAACAGAGATGCTAGAGTCACAGGCAGTTACCAAGAGCCAGGGGGACCTGAGACCCCCCTAAGCCATCTTGTTTAATCCTCTTAACCCTCTCCAGTGAGGAGGAGGGTGAGTTTGAGCGAATCAAGGCACAGAGTTAGTGTAACCCTTGCAACGGCCCCCAGCCAGCAAGCAGTGAAGGGGGATCCCCAGCCAGCACACTTGTCCCGCAGTTCTGGGCTGGGGACACCACAAGGCCACCTATTTAAGAATCCACTGAGGCCTGGAACCGAAGAAGGGACGAAAGCCGCAGGGATGAGGGCACCTCCTCCTTGTCAAACAAGACTTCTGTCACCAGAAGAGTCTGATGTTTGCAAACTGATGCTATAAATGTGCCGATCCGAGCAGAGCACACATTTCCGAAAGGCTATTCTGAATTCTGAACAGAATCAAGCTGGGGGGCTTTGGGGCGCTCTGGCTGGCTGGCTGGATGGGGCGGGGCACCAAAGGTTGCTTTTCTCCTAAAGATTTCCGTCTTCAGGAGAATAAAGGCCCAGGTGGGAGGGCGAGGAGGCCGCCAGAATGTTTGTCTCTCAATCAGCTCCAGCTCAGCCAAGGGCCTGGCTTCTGAGACTTTTATGTTTGAGACCGAGGCTGTGGGCCGAGGCTGTCTCCATGGCAACCAAGAGCTCAGTCCCTACTTGACCCAGAAGAAGCTGAGACGGGTGGGGGGACACACACTCCCTCAATTCTCCCTGGAACAAATGTGGTGGCTTTGGAGCAAGAGGCTCCTGCCTTCAGCAAGGAGACCATGCCCCACACTGGGCCCCAGGCTCTGTTATCATGTGGTGCTGTGGACAATGGACATCCTTCTCGTCCCCAAGACAGGCCTCGAGGACCTGTTGTGAGTTCACAGGGGATCTCCCTAACCTCAGAAATAACGAGGTATGTCTGACGGGAGGCGATCTGTGGGGGACTTGTAAGACCCTACCCCCTCGGTTCAAACTGGACCCTAAAATACCAACCATTGTTTCACTCGTCCACTCCCATTCTGGTAAATAATTAAAGGTTGAGCAACTGGGCCCTGGAAAGACCCTAATCGTGTAACTCCGATAACAAACATTGTGACCTATTTGTTTTTCAAGATTCTGTTAAGGAGCCCCACCCCTTTTAATAAGACCTGGCAGAGGCAAAGTCCACAGGTGAAAGTCATCTAGTCACCCCACCCTCCCCGGGTGTTTTAGGTGTCTTACTATGACTGGTCATTTTAAAAGACTAAGAACTTTAAAATAATAGGTTCCTGCCAAAACTAACGTCTGTGCATTACGATATAATTGGCTACAACGAAATGCTGTAAATTGTGATTGGGTAACTACATGATGATTCATTTGGCCTCGCCAAAACCCTTAAAAACCCTGAGCTCCTGCTCAGTGGGGCTCTTTTCTGAGGACTTCCAGCTACTCGGGAGGGGCCGTTCGGCCGAACTAAAACCCATTAACCAGCTCCGTTTGTGTTTGTGGATTCTACCCCCAGTGAGTCGCATTGGGAGGAAAAGGCCTAACAGACCCCTTAGAGAAGTCAGCTCATGTGACCCTGGGAATGAAATCCCTGTAGTAACACATCTGACTCAACTAAGGGATTTGAGGGGCGCCTGGATGGCTCAGTCGGTTAGGCTGCTGGCTTCGGCTCAGGTCACAATCTCACAGTTCATGAGTTCGAGCCCCACATCAGGCTCTGAGCTGTCAGCATAGCCTGTTTCTGAGTCTGTGTCTTCCTCTCTGTCTGCCCCTCCCCCACTCATGCTCTGTCTCTCTCTCTCTCTCAAAAATAAACATTAAAAATGAAAATACGTAAATAAACTAAGGGGTCTGAAGCCTTCTCCAATACAACTAATCCGTGTCCAGGCCACCCACATGGTTGGGGATCCTTCCACCATCAAGCCACCCCAGACGGACAGCCCAGGGACAGAAGGAAAGAAACAACCACCACGGACCCATAGTCTCAAACCCCATGACTTGAATGTGCTCACACTCACTGGCGTCTAGAGCTCTTTGTATTCCAGAGACTCTGGATGGAGGGTATCTTGTGTCCAGCTCCCCTTTTCCCTTGGCTCTTGATGAGGGAGCATAAGGGCAGCCGACAGGCTGTAAACACCACCCCTCACCCCAACCAGGGGGGCACTCCTGACTGCCCAAAAACAAAGGGAAAGGGGAAACAAAGGGTTAACTAATAGAGATCATAGGCCCGTAGGATTCAGTTTACTGGTTTGATTTGGTATAACTAAATGGACATGAAACTTTTTTTAAAGTAAAGATTATTGTCTTGAGTTTCACGTGAAACTGGTGTTCCCCTATTTTAACTTTCTTGTTCAGGCCAAGCATAAAACATTTTTTTTCTGAGAGGTGAAAGAAATTAAAATTTTCCTATATGAAATAATTCCCCCCCACACAAAAATCCACATATTTTATAAATACAGTAAAACCTTGGATTGCAAGTAACTTGTTCTGTTTGGCAAGATGAGCAAACATTTCTATTACATTTTAACTTGGTAAACGAGTGAATTAATTGTCTTGCAATACGAGTCCTACATGATGCCGGATGTCACACGATCACAACCGAGCCAATGGTTCTTGAAATTCGCTTTGATATATCGGTGCTTTGGATTACAAGCATGTTTCTAGAATGAATTATGCTTGCAAACCAAGGTTTTACTGTATATAACTCAGTAAGGAAAAGCACTAGAGAAGCACCTTTTAATCTCTCCTCTCGCCATGTCTATGTTTGGTCATCGTCTTAACCACTGTCTTTTTTTTGTTTTTGTCTTTTGTTTGTTTTGGAGAGGATCCTGTCTACGTAAGGAGTCAAGCTGACCTTTCCAAAGAGAGGTCCTGGAGTCTGAAATGATCGGGATCATTCATTTATTTGTGTCTTCTGTTACTCTCGGGTCTCTTCTTTGTGTTGACAATAAAAATCCTACTGCTTTCTCAAAAAGACAACAACTAAGTAGTTTTGTTGTATTCTCACTATCAATAAAGTGACAAAAGCAACACATGACAGCTCCTGCTTGTTACTGAATTCGTTAACACGCTCACGTAAACCAAGTCGCAGCATTGCCAGCGGCGGGCGCGGGACACTCGGAGTGCCTTACACAAGGGCAGAGCAGCTCGGACTAGAGGCACGTTCCACACCTGTGCTATTTCCATGAGCTCCCCTTAAAATAGTGACTTTGCATACGCAAAACTCGCGTAGCGTAGCCACGCAAAAACATCTCACAGACAAGCTCAGTTGAAAACACTCAGTGGTTCCTTTTCTAACACCAGTAAATTCTGAGTATGCGTCCAGGTTCTCGCTCAAGAGACCCAATAAGAGACGTCCTCGAGCTGCTGATCCTAATGTACGTGGAGGCATCTCACTTAAACTCATAAATACATGGGCGGCAGAAATAGGAACATGTGGACAAACGCATTTTAGGGGATCCACCACTCGTCAGGCTAAATTCTGCCTTATGAGAGGTTTTCAGTGTGATTTACTGACTTTATTCAAATTCACTGCTCGGATGAGGGCAGGCAATGGAGACAACTGTTTCTTCTCGCACAATCTTCTGTACCCAGCGCCACACACTCTTGCTTCCTGCCAGCATGGAGATGACATGAAACTCTTCTTGGTGGCTTCAGAAAAGGCAGATATCTGAGTGGTTGTTGGGAAACAAAATTAACATTCTCCCACTAATAGAGACAATTTTGAAAATTCCATTCATTGGTAATTTTTGTCATAGACATTTTATTCCATCTACTTTTAGCATCCAAAACCACGAACTCATCGACCCTATTGAAGATGATTCCCCTTTAAGCCACTAATAAGGTTTAAATAAAAAAATAAAACATTCATTCCCGTGTATTCATTCCCTGCCAGCCTTCTGAATGTTGTGAGTAATCATTTTAACTAAAGCCCAGTCAAAATGATAAAACACTTTTTTTTGGTTCATGCTTTTGTAGTTTTTCCAATTAGATGATCTTTTAATAGCTCCCTTCTAAGATTTCCTTCGGCAGCCACTGAGTTTATAGTCTATTCAAAACTGAAAAAACTAACTATGGACACTTAAGGTGCCGGGTCTTCGAGCCCACATCTTTTGGGCAAAGACGCCACCACTTCAGAGAAAGTTGGCACTAGAAGTGTTTGATAAAATGATCTCCCCAGTTCTATACCGATACCTCCACTACCTGTGATATTTATAAGTGTGTTGGTTTCTGCCTAAACTAAGGGTTAAATATAATGTCTTAAGTTAAGAGTTCTAAGTTCATGTGTCTTGTAACTTAGACTAGAGTTACTAACTCCTATTTGCTATACAGTTATGAAAAACCTCGTAAGTGGTTTGACAATCAAACCACTTACGAGACTCTAGCTATGGGAAAACTTCCCAAATGCAGAAAAAGATTCGTGCACCAGGATGCTCATCCCACCGACCAGTTGGAAACAGCCTTCAATGACCTGCGTTATGGAAATCACTGTAGGTTGTATATTATGTCATTATTAATATGATGTTTAAGAAGACCAGTAACATAACAAAAACATCCTTGATAAAATACTAGGTGAGAAGGCTTATACAAAATTGTACATGTGGTATGATGACATCATGTAAAATTTTAAAAGAGAAATAAAACATGCATGGAGAAAAATAGATTTGGAAACGCATCCTAAAATTAGCAGTGATTATCTTTAACCACGAGCAGGACTATTTATAGTCTTTCTACTTGTCTATGTAGTCTGAATTTTCTATAATATCCACGAATTATCTTTACTGGGAAAAGAGTAAGAGGGAAAAGGCATATCCACTGAAAACAAAACTGGGGCCTCCTCTTAAGGTCTCATTTTTGGGTGATTATTCACTTAGTTGAGAATGGGGGGCTCTTGGTGAGGCTAAGAGGGTAAGTAAGACACCGCTTTGTCACCTCTGCTGATAGACAAAAAGCATAATGAGCAGTGAGGAGAGTCTTTTCTGAGCAGAGAATCTGCCCTGACTGGGGAGACTTTTAACGACATGCCAACTAATTAGCCACGTACTCCAAAACAGGAAATAGCCAGGAATCAATGGAGTTAAATAAAACAGCGGTCCAGGAGAAAAGGCACGACCCGCTTCTCATTCCCAGGAGGGATGTTCTATAATGCACAGGGGTCAGAGGCAGGGAAATCCACGGGGTGGGGGTTCAGGATCACACTCTGATCACACAGCAAGTCGGAGTGATTGAGACTCGGGACATAACAGGTCAGCCTTCAGGGAGGCTCTTCCTTGGCGTCCATCTTCCTGTTTGAAACCAATCACATGTCCGTTTCTCAGACTTGAGCAGACTGGGGTGATGAAAGCCATCTGCTCGGTACTCCGCCCCTGAACAGTTCCTACTGGCTACTCAGTAACAAAACGGTTCATCAGCACTGGACTCCTTCCCACGTAGATTTTTGAGATCACCTGCGAAACAGAGAAAAAACACTAAAATGGATTTGCTTCTAAATATATTGGTGATGTACTGGTCCTGGGTCCAAATACACTTCCAAAACTTGATTTTGTTTTGGTATTGAATTGGCTACGAGACCATTGACCCACAAGGGTTCTGAGTGCTTTATTTGCTGAGTGGTTTTCCATTAATAAAAGGATGAAATGAAGGGGCCTCTAGGTGGCTCAGTCGGTTGAGCATCTGACTTGATTTTGGCTCAGGTCATGATCCCAGAGTCACAGGATTGAGCACTGAGTAGGGTCCACGCTGGGCATGGAGCCTGGTTAACATTCTCTCACTCTGGGGCACCTTGGTGGCTCAGCTGGTTAAGTGCCAGACTTCGGCTCAGGTCATGATCTCATAGCTAGGAAGTTCCAGCCCCGTATCGGGCTCTGTGCTGACAGCTCAGAGCCTGGAGCCTGGTTCAGTTCTGTGTCTCCCTCTCTCTCTTCCCCTCCCCCACTCACATTCTGTCTCTGTCTCTCTCAAAAATAAACATTAAAAAAAAAAGATTTTTTTCACTCTCCCTCTCTATCCCTTTCACTTCCACTTATTCTCTCTCTAATAATAAATAATTAAATAATTTTTAAAAAGGGTGAGTTGAAAATTAAGTTAAAAACTGCAATAATTTACTGAAATGAAGTTTTACTATGGCCCCCAAAGGACCTTCACGTTCTTTCACTGACCTAGAATTTCAGTGTAGCAAATGCAAGAATCAATGGATTACTGTGCTGAGATCAAGCCATTTCCATGACTGTCTTTCCCCCTCGATTCTTGGTGCCGCCAGCCCTTGGGTCCACTCTAAGTGCAAAGGTCTGAGAAAACAAATGGCTTTGCTTGGTCCCCAGTTCTTAATTCCCTTCAACATTAACATGCAAGGAAGAAAAATATCTGTCCCCCTGTCTGTCGATTTTATTCCCAGTTACTGGATCAGCTTAGGGATGGAGAGCTGGATGGGCAGGTTGGTGAAGGCCAATCCCTCCCAGAGCCAGTGCACTCCCGCCTGCTGCTACATTCTCGTTCCTTGCCCTGCCCCCCAAAATGATTACCTCCGCCCCTTGAGAGAGAGGAGCATCAGAGAGACACTACAAGAATCATGCTTTAGCAGCACGTAGCCTATACAATGACACTTTTGGTGAACTCCAAAAGGATACGCCAGATAGACAACATTTAAAAAAAAAAATAAAAAGAAAGAAAGAAAGAAAAAAAGAAAAGGGGTCCTATATTGAAAAGGAAAAAATATACAAAAAAATTGGGCACACCAAATTCATGATTTCTAAATATATCAGTGGTGATGAATTTACAGGATTTCTGTTTTCTCATATATTCCTCTTCTCATCTTCTTTCTTTTTTTTTTAATGTTTATTTATTTTGAGAGAGAGAGAGAATAAGCAGGAGAGGGCAGAGAGAGTGGTAGAGAGAGAATCCCAAGCAGACTCTATGCCGTCGGTGCAGAGCCTATGTGGGGCTCGAACCCACAAACTGTGAGATAATGACCTAGCTGAAACCAAGAGTCGGACACTCAACTGACTGAATCACTCAGGTTCCCCGTCATCCCCTTTCTTTCCTGAGTAGCCTACACAGAAATGGAGGAATGTCCTTCTCTGAATTCACTTTCATTCACCAATTAATGAATTCTCCATGTATTAATAAAAAGCTAAGTCCTAGCAAAGGACAGGTGGAGAAGAAACCAATGTGTTTGCTGATTTGACTCACAGTCAACATATCCAAAAAACAAGAAATGAGGAAACTGGAGCTTTAAGAAGTGGGTGTGCATCTCATTTGGGATCTTTGCCGAGATTAAACTTTCCCAGCTTTTAAAAAATCGTGTTTAATTGTTTTATTTCTTCCTGGGTTTAAAAAAAAATCTATTTCAAGTCATAAATTAAACAAAATGACCAATGTTTCAAAGCTAAAATTGTAATTTGTTTTAAGGTATAATATTGTTCTCACTAAACACCATTATGAAAGAGTTGAAATCGTCCCTAGTACATGAGGGCTGTTGTCGGGAGCCCACCAGGGGCCTATGCCTGCCTTTCTGATTGTATAAGACGGGTAGCCATCTAGCTCTAACACAGTCCTCCGTGTATGATCCATAATCGTCAGAACCCAAGGAAAAGTAGGTGGTGACCAGAAATATTGAAAGGAGCCTAATGCAACACAATTTCCTCCTGTAACACAATCAATCCACAAAGAGAAATTCTACAGTGTAAGCGTTTAATGCACAGCCTGTAATCAGTGTCTAAACCTCAGTGTCGATCCTGACATGGGACTTCTCTGAGAAGTTCATGGGCACTCAGTAAACAGTAAGGGAAGGGAAGGAAGTGGAAGGAAGGAAGGAAAGGCGGAAAGAAGAAAGGAAAGCAAGAAGACAGGAAGGCAGGGGGAAGGCGGAAGGGAGAGAGGGAGAGAGGAAACATGAATTACCTCCCCTTGCAATTCACTTTCTCAAAAAATTCTAGTCAAATGGAATTGCCATTGTTTTTCCCCCTGTATTTACATGCTAACATTTTAACACTTAGGTTCAGAATTTGGACAGCTCATGGACAAACATAATGAAAGCAAATGGTAAGATCACGGAGCAAAGCCTTGGGTTCAACTGCTAAGTCCCTGAATTACATTTTTACTGTGCAAATGAGCTATTGCTGAAAAGCCCTGAATGGCTCACTAAAACATTTTTTGGTAGGAAAAACCTGATCAACACACATTCGTCTATTCCACAGCAATAAACATGCATAGTGTATTGTGTATCTTGAGAATGAGGTACATGGTTTAGGCAGAGATCCAGAAAAATACCCAGGAAAGAGAGTTAAGTTAAAAAAAAAAAAAAAGCCAAATCTTGAGCAGTGTGACCTTGATTCAGTGAATGCCAAAAGAGCTATATGGTTCGTAAGTGCCTTTCAAAGATTCAAAAGGACACTTGGACCCCACTGCTGGCAGTGTTAACCTCTGATGTGGAGTGACACTGATGCAAAAGTCGTGTGAATCCAGGCTTCTGCTTCTTCCTTCCTATACCCCTGCATTGTTGGAATTTTTTAAACAATTTTCAAATCTGCTCATACAGGAAGATAAAATATCCGAGAAAAAAAAATCATGATTTTATTTTATTTATTTCTTAAGTATAATTTATGGTCAAGTTGGCTAACACAGTGTACACAGTGTGCTCTTGGTTTTGGGAATAGATTCCCATGATTCATCGCTTACATACAACACCCAGTGCTCATCCCTACAAGTGCCCTCCTCCATGCCCCTCCCCCATTTTCCCCTCTACCCTACCCCCATCCACTCTCAGTTTGTTCTGGATTGTGTTTAAGAACCTCCTATGGTTTGCCTCCCTTTCTGTTAAAAACTATTTTCCCCCTTCCCTTTCCCCATGGTCTTCTGTTAAGTTTCTCAAATTCCACATGAGTGAACACATATGATATCTGTCTTTCTCTGACTTTTCTCACTTAGTGTAAAAATATCATGATTTTAAATGAGTCTTAAAATATGTAAATTTTCAGAGCAAAAATATAACCCATTAGAATGACTTACCTTGCTGTAATTAGATTTTTCTCCATTAGAGTCCATGAAGTTCTATTTGATTTTATTAGCAATCTCTTTCAGAAGACCCTTGAGATCATTAATCTTGGGAGGGGAGAAGAAAAGAAGAATAGAACTGGTCTTAAGATGAATTTTCCAACTTTCAATTTTAAGTTATGGCTTTTCCATGAAGCAGGTGTATTTACCAAAAAGAAATGTGGCACTCAGAGCAGGGCGAGTGATCTGGACCCAGTCCACTGCTCACTTTCTGAAATCATGTCACTAGCAAACACTCATCAGCACCAATCAGTGGGAGCTTTACTCAAAGGTGAATCAATAATGGTTCCCACATAGAAAATGATACGTTTTAGCGCCACAGAGAAAGCATGTGTGCAAATAATAATGTTGTAAGTAATTAACACTAACAAAATTATGAAATACCAACAAAGTTTCACTCTGATAAAAGTATAATACTAATAAAAATAATGTGATATAATACTAACAAATCGAGTTTTTGCAAATAAAGTGTCTATTACAACCAAACAAAAATATAAAGAGCAAAACAATTTAAGTAAAAGGCAGAATAAAATTATTTTCAATGCATGCATCTTTTGCAAGCTTATGGCACAAGATGACTGAAGCGCGTTCTTTTTTAAAAATTTTTTAAATGTTTATTTAGTTTTGAGAGAGAGAAAGAAACAGAGGATGAGCGGGGTAGGGGCTGAGAGAGAGGGAGACACAGAATCCGAAGCAGGCTCCAGGCTCCGAGCTGTCAGCACAGAGCTCGATGCGGGGCTCGAACCCACGAACCGTGAGATCATGACCTGAGCCGAAGTCGGACACTTAACCGATCGAGCCCCCCAGGCGCCCCGAATGAAGCTTGTTCTAAATCACACACCGCATCAGCGCACTCGATACAAGTTCATGGACATCGTGCGGCTTCTGTACAGTTGTTTTCTAACTTGCCAGATCTCTTGTCAAGGAAAAAAATCTGTATTTAACTTGGGCTTATTTCCAGGAATAATCTCTTCATTTAACTTTTTTGTTTTTTTAGAACAGAAAGAATCCATGAGGGCTAACTGCCTAAAATAAGGAAGGAAAGTAGGAAGATCCCTACTTACAGCCCTAAGGTCACCTGTGAATGACTTTGTTTCCAAGTATAATGAGACAAAGAAATTTTTTGTTTGCTAGAGGGGCTTGGGTGAACCCTGTATCTGGGGTATGGTAGGATGGCTTTAATAAGCTGTTTTTGTGTGTGTGGTTTTTTTTTTTTTAATGTTTATTTCTGTGCTCCCAGGGAAGGGGAAGAGAGAGAAAGGGAGACAGAATCGGAAGCAGGCTCCAGGCTCTGAGCTGTCAGCACAGAGCCCGATGCGGAACCCGAAGCCACGAACTGTGAGATCATAACCTGAGCTGAAGTCAGATGCTTAACCGACTGAGCCCCCCAGCGCCCCTTTAATAAGCTGTCTAAAGCAGACGTCAGATTCCCAGTGCTTGCTCAAGGAACAAGTGATGATGATCCCTAAAGTTCTCTGTGGTTGGAGAGATTTTTGTTGCTCAGAAGAGGAGGGATCCAGGATCCAGGAGGGAATAAAAAGGAGAGGCCCGGGGAGCAGGATGAGAAGGGGGTAGAGGTCGTGAAATCCTGTGCCGTTTGCGGGCTCCCAGGGACCCTCCCAAATTCCCTCCAAATGTACAAAATTCACAGTGTCACTGGGCTCCTGGTGGCAGCCGGCAAAGGGGCCGAGCTCGACAGTGGGGGACAGGCAGGGCGGACAGAGCCTGCGAGCTCCTCTCCAGGGCCCCGGGCCCCCAGCCACACAGGTGTGTGCATGCCGTCCTCAGCCCCCACCTCCACAACCCCCACGACTCAGGCCCACTGTCCCCACTGACAGTGCCACCACCAGGCCCTCGGTGGTTGGGAGGTCTTGGTCCACAAACAGTCTGGCCTGCGGGAGTCAGGGCAGCTTGTCCAGTGCCCTGGCTCTCCCGACGCCCTCTGACCCAGGCCCGGTGGTGTCCAGGAGCCCCCAGGCCCTGCCCCCGCCCCCCTCTCCCTCCCGAGCCACCCTTGGTGAAACCATGAGTAAAACAACACAACCCGACAACCAAAAATAGCCTGCTTTCTCCATAAACACAACGCCTAGACCCATGCCGGCCGCCTCTATTCCGTAACCGGACCGTTTAAGCGGATGTGGCCACTCTGATGGCCCGGAGTGGTCTTTGAAAGAGTCCCCTCTCAGGCTCAGACTCTGCAGAGCCTTCCCCTTGCGCGGGAAGAAAATCCAACTCGAGAGAGGCCGGTTCCCACACGGGGTGGCCTGGCCACCCCGCTTCCTCCCACTCAGCGCCGTGCCTTGTCAGCTGCCGGGAACGCTCCATGCTTCTCTGAACTTGGGCCTCGCAGCTGCTGACTCTGCCATCTGCTGACGCAGACATACGGGTCCTGGGGGTGCGTGCCGGATACCACCATCGAATCCCGCACAGTTCGGCTCCCATGACCGCGCCACCCCACACAGGACCCAGGAGTGACATTTGGGGGCCACCTCTGCTTTAATGGCACTTAGCCCCATGCCTGGCACACAGCAGGTGCTCCTCACATATTAGGTGCTATGTGGCCCAGGCGCAGAAGCAGCAGACAACATCTTTAAATATAAATACGTGAGGTAGGAAAGTGAATATATCTAATAAAAATGTTATTTATTACACATTATGTGTCTAATATAAATACTCAATCTTAGAATAATCTCGCCTGCTACTCTTTTCATATATCCTCTTAATATTCTCTAAATTCTCTATAGTCTTTAAAAATATCCAGCAGGGCACCTGAGTGGCTCAGTCAGTTAAGCATCCAACTCTTGGTTTCAGCTCAGGTCATGATTTCACGGTTCGTGAGTTCAAGCTCAGCATCTCTCTCCTCTCTCTACCCCTCCCCTGCTTGCCATCTCTCTCTCTCTCTCAAAATAAATAAACTTTAACAAAAATACCCAGCACTTTTCTCTCCCCTCTCCATTGATGAGAATCCTGACATACGTCCTGGCATGATCAATTACATACAACACTCAGGTCCAATAAATAGGAATCTTCCCAGCCCCTCAATTAAGAATCAACAACGCAACTTCAGAATGAGAGCAGCTGTAACAAAATATACCATGGTGTGATAGTGGGTCCCCAAAGATCGCGACCACCAAGTCCTTTTGGCCTGCATGCAGTGTCACTCCTACCTCAAGAGGTGGGTTACTGACTCTGGGCCCGCCTGTGACTGCTTTGATCAACAGACTCTGGTGGAAAGGACATCATGCCAGACCAGGCCCAGCCTTCCAGAGCGCTGCCAGTTTCTGCTTCCTCACTCTTGGAAGCCAGCCACCGTGTATGAAGGGGAATGCCCTAAGACCACCATGCTGTGACAAGCCCAAGCCACAAGGATCAGATGTCACACATGGGAGAGACGCCACATGGAGGAGCCCAGCAGTGCCACATCCTGGCCTGGCCACCAACGGAATCCAGCCCAATAAATCCGGCTGAATCCACAAGAAGTGGAGCTGCCCCGGCTGAGCTCCTCCCAGACTCCAGACCCACAAAAAAGCAAGAGCAAAATAAAATGGGTGTTGGGAGTCCCCAAAATTAGGGGTGTTTGTTACACAGCAGTAGGTAACTAAAGCAAATTGCGATGGAAGCATTTGGCTGTCAGCACAAAATAGACCATCATCCTGAGTAGTTGACTCCAATGTATCGAGCCGGCAGTTCCAGAGAAAGGGAAGGAGAGGAAGATTCAGAAGGAAGACAAGAGCTACTCTGGGGGGACCAGGAAGGCACTAGGCATAGACATTCCGTCCTGTCAGGACCTGTCAGGAGGTGACCTGCCTGGTGGTGGGGGCACCTGGGTGGCCCAGTCAATTAAGCGTCTGACTCTTGATTTCGGCTCAGGTCATGATCTCATGGTTTGTGAGATTGAGCCCCATGCTGGGTTCTGCACTGACAGCAGGGAGCCTGCTTGGGATTCTCTCTCTCCCTCTCTCTCTCTGCCCTTCCCCTGCTCATGCGGTCTCTCTGTCTCTGTCTCTCTCTCTTTTCCTCTCAAAATAAATAAATAAACTCAAAAAACATTCTGATGGTAAATAACGCATCAATAACCAAAAAAATTTGAAGTGGATCAATTCTCATGTAAGAGGTCCACGAGGAGGCACATTTTGGTCATTTATTCACTCAACAAACGTCCGTTGAGACCCTAGTGGTCTGGGCAGGGTGCTGGGTGCTGGAGATTCTGCTGTACCAGATGGGGTGGTGTCTAACCACCAAACAGCACAGCCCTGGGGGGAATGTGAATCCTGCCATCCAAGAAGCCGTTCTCAACATGATAAAACACCGGGTATCATTTCCTCCACAAATCCTAACAGGGATCCGGTACTCATGAATCCACTGTAACTTCTGCTAACCCTGAATCACAATTTCCGGCCACCCAGCTCAGGGAGAATGTGGGCACCCTCTCCCCGCACCTAAGGCTCACATGTGTATTCGTGCTTTTGCAGTGCCCTTCAAATTAAATAGCTAAGAAATTAGAGCAGCACCGAAGACAAGCACAGAGGCTCACAGGCTCCCAAATCACTCTTCCGAGCCGCCTCGCTGGTGTTTCCGTAACTGCAGGCATCTTGCACCTGCTTTCACAGCTGAGAGAGAGAGAAGAGGGGCCCTGGGTCCGACAGAGACAGGAGAGCGCTCCGAGATCGGGGAAGAGGACTCCAGCACACAGGGGCCCGGAGCATCTGGGAAGTCAGTCCATTCCCAAGCCCAGCCCTTACACACTGAACCAGCGCACACCAGGGTCACTTCTATCCTTTTTTTTTCTTCTTTTAATAATTACCTTCTTCTGTTTTCAGACCACGACCACTGGCCTCTCGCTGAAAGGTCAAAGATAACACAGATTTTTTTAAAACGTTTCCCAAACTATCATCAGAACTATACCTTTGTATCCAGCTGTCTAAACCGATGCCTCATTCTTCAAAGAAGTTAAAAGAGAGAACAAGAGAAGGGGTGGGGGAGAGAAAAGGCTATTAAACTCCATTTTATAGTCTTTTAAAGAACAAAACGCAGACTATTTTCATTTTCAACTAAATCCACATCAGCTACGTCCGCTCGCTGATACCCAAATGAGGCAGGATCCCACACCCCACCCCAGTCAGAAGTAAAGCACATACACTCTATCTCTGCTGACGGAGTGGTGGAATCTGACCTGTAAGGTCCACCCCTCCGTTCCAAAATCAAGATCTCAGGGTCCAGGCACGGAGAAGAGCTTAGGGAGTCTGCCTTGTTTCTCAGAGAGAAAGAGCATGCCACCATCCCGCACGCTAGCCGTGTTGAACTTGGCGAAGGGAATGGTAGCGCTTACATTTACTCTTTCTTCGTTAGAGTGGATTTTGAGGTATGTTTGGAGCTCTCAGTAAGAGTGACATCGGACTCTTAGCCACGTTACCCTGCCTAATAAGAAGGGCACCACTCCTAAAGGCCCTGTGCGACCTCTCCGTGGGGACCATCTGTGGATTGAGCTGTGACCTATCTAAGTTTTACGGCATGTGTGCAACAACTCCATGCCATTCATAAATGCAGTTCAGGATTTCTCAAGGACAGTCTAACAGATCTACCAAAGGGCTTTCCGTTCTATGTCTTCATCATAAGGTAAGTGTGAGGCAACTGCCCGCGGTTGCTGGGTCTTCCCAGAATCCACCTCTGTGGCCATGGCAGAGTGACCCGCTCTCTTGCGACCTGGTTCCAAGGTCCTGCCCTGCTGTCTCCGAGTACCTCTCTCTTCCCCAGGGCCTCGGAGGACAATCAGGATGGCAAGTGGGTGGTCCTGCCCTTCTGGAAAGGCTGATACACCCTTACGTGTTTGTCGCCTTCAATTGCCCAGGTAATACCTTGTTGGTGCTTTTTCTCTCTGCTGTAAATTCTCCTCGCAGAGCTTACGCAAATGAGCTACATACGTTCTGCAAACTTATGTGTGCAAGGGGAGCCGGGCAAAGCGAAAGTGAACTACTGACATACTCCTCGGAAGTGTCATTGGCTTTCGTGTTGATCTTGACAAGGTAGTTTTCTTTCATGACACCCTCCCACGCCAGAGTCTCGTTGTCTTCATTTTTGAAACCTTGAATAATGAGACAAAAAAAAATATTCAAACTGTTTCTTTTGCCCCTTGCCTCCTAAATCAACACCTGCTCGGCATTTGGTGATACCCTGGAGCCAGAAGAATTAGATTCCTCCCGTGCAGGCGGATGTGAGTGATGTTACTTACTAGGAACAGGAGCAAAGCAACGGAATGCTAATGAATTTCTTGGTAACAATGAGAAATTGGAGCCGTCTGAGTGAAATAGGAGTGCAATCTTTATTCTAAACAGAGATCAATCTAAAGGCTGTCTGTGTGTTTTGTGACTTAGCAAAATCATTTCACTCATGAATTCTGGCCTCACATTTCACATGTGCTCCTCTCCCATTGTGATGACGTAAAAATGCTACATCAACCACTCAGTTGAGTAATTACCAATGGATTACGACTCTCAAAACCTAAAGCGGGTGTAGGAACTTTGGAGGAGGGGACAATAAAGCCTGGACATCATTCCTACACTTGTGAAATATGCAGCCTGGGTGTGGACCTCAAGGAAAATTCTTTTGCCTTTTCTATTTCCTTTCACGTAAGGCAGAGCTTGTGTAAAAATTGGCCTGGGGCATGTTCCAGCAAGATTCAATTTCTTACAGTGCCTGGGCCTATCAGAAGGCAAGCAAACAAAATCACAGATCAACAAGGCGCCTGTGTTTCAGGTAATGGTGCAATGGACGGTCCTCCGTATGAATTCATGGGGAAGGAAAAGCACCTAGGTTCAGGCAGGCATCCACTTGGGGGAAAAAAATCTAGTTTTATTTTTAAATTGCCTTTCAAGTATATGGATTTAAAAAGAATTAATTGGGAATCAAAGACAGAGCCAATATGCAAGTGACGGATTTCAGCAAAGCCTATATAGCAAATGCAGAATTATAGACAAGAATTCCTAATTGGATTTTTTCCCACTGGATCTTTCCTAGCAAAGTGGTTTCCAATGTCTTCTCCTCAATCACTGCAATGTATGTAGAAGCCCAGTAGGAGTTACTTAAAAATCAACAGGGAAAGGATCAACAGCTCCTGAACACAGATGGCCAAAGAGTGACAGTGACAAACGACCAAGACAAAATGGCCGAATCCTTTATCCGTCAAAATGTTAGGGGATGGCATGGCACATTCACCAACGAAAGTGGAAAATTAGCAGGGTCACAGTAATAACTATGGCCCGTGTTGGCAACGATGTGGATAAACAGGTTTCCCAGAAATTGGAAAAACTCTGTAAATGGTTAAGGTTGTCGTGCATGATGGATGAGAAGGTGGAGGAGGAAGGTGGTAGACAATACCAAAGATTTCAGTCTGTCCCTACCCTTTATCTAGAAAATTCTCTCCTATAAATAGCCCCAAGGGGAAAAAATTATTGGTGTGCAAAAAATTAAAGGCATATAACTGTTTATACAGTGCTGTATGATACTGAAGGAATAGAAACAAGGGATTGGTGGCATTAAGTAGGGTGCATCCATAACCTGGAATATTCTACAGTTCAGAACTGTCATAGAGGGTTGTATTTATGTATACGGAAAATGTTCTTGAGGTATTATTCACTAAATAACATATTAGGTTATGAATGTGTTGGTCCAGAACAAGCTAATTATGATGCAACCAGACAAACAGAGTAGAATAGATACCATTATGTTAACAATATTTACCTCTGAGTGGTGGGTTACATGGGTCCTTGCTCTTTCTTATTTGTGTTTTTCTGCATTTTTCAAAGTTCCATAATGACGATGGGTTACTTTTTTTTTTCATGGAAAAGTAATATATTTTCTAAGAGTGCAATTACTGGAACGGGGTGGCATGCTTTGTCATTGTTACTTTATGATGTCACCAAAAAGCAGCAAAACCGGAAGCTTTGGGGGGCGCCTGGGTGGCTCAGTCGGTTAAGTGTCCGACTTCAGCTCGGGTCATGATCTCATGGTTTGTGGGTTTGAGCCCCATGTTGGGCTCTGTGCTGACAGCTCAGAGCCTGGTGATTGCTTCGGATTCTGTGTCTCCCTCTCTCTGCCCCTGCCCCACTCATACTCGGTCTCTCTCTCTCTCTCAAAAAATAAACATTAACAAAATTATTTTTTAATGGAAGGTTGGATTCTACCATTTCTGAAACATTGTTTGACAAATCTGGGCATTTTTCTCCAAAGAACAGTTTTGAGCTTAAATCCCATGATGTCCTGGTCATTGGGCAGCAAGTGCAAAGTGAATTTGGGAAATGAATTAGCGTGGAAAGCTCTGGCAACCACCGAGTGCTGCGGGTTCTGGAATCCGTGATCACCAAGAAGCGGCAAGTGAACATGTGGTGAGCACGCGCCTCCCGAAGTCTCCAGAGAGTAAACGGGGCTCTCCACTCGCCTTCCCCCGCCATCACTGGCCCCCGCATGGAGAAGGACCTGTCCTCTGTGCTCCCCGATTCCGTTTCTTTATTCCCCTGAGGCTGAGAGCTGCTCGGGGAGAGAATGTCACCAGCTTACGTTACCTTTCCCCCAAATGGCTGTAAGAGCCTCATTCTCCTAGGGAAACAGGTGCAGATTCATACAGCTCATCCCTGACCTGTGTGCCTCCTGCAGCCAATGTCCTGCCCACTTCATGGCCAAATTGGGGGATTTGCTCCCATTTTTATGTTCTTAGTGTGCTTACTTGTTGATCACGTTTTGGGGGAATCGAGTGCATTTTGTCCTGGAACTCATCCCAAATTCAGAAGACTGATTCGTCCTTAAAGACACACTGGGTGTCTGTTTCCACTGATCCTGGGCACACAGCACAGGGTATCTCTGGAGAGTGGATCTTCATCCCAAATCCGTCCCCCATCCCCAGACGGAATACAGCCCGTGATAGGGATTCGCTACCTCACGTGGCTATTCATTTCATTTCCTGATAACGTGATCTGTTGGACATGGTCTTAAACCTAAATCTTCCTCCCTGAAACTTTTACCCATTGTTCTTTCTCTGGAACCACTTAGGTAAAACGATGAGCCAAGCAGCCCAGCCCTCACATGCCTGTTCACAACTTGTACCCCCAGAACCGAGTTGGTATTTGTGAAGGAAGGAACGCTTTGAGCCACATGACTGTTTTTACACTGTTTCTTCTCTATACGCGATAGGGTGTATCCCTTTTCCTGTTCTGCTTTCCTCGACTAAAAGTTTGTGACCGAAAAGTTCATTCTTTTCCTTATGACTTTTAAAAGAAATTTATGGGGTGCCTAGGTGGCTCAGTCGGTGAAGTGTCCAACTCTTGATTTCAGCTCCTGTTGTGATCTCATGGTTTGTGAGTTCGAATCCTGCATCGGGTTCTGTGCCGACAGCGCAGAGCCTGCTTGGAATTCTATCTCTCTCCATCTCTCTGCGTTCCCCTGCTCATGCTCTTTCAAAATAAATAAATCAACTTGAAAAAATAAATAAAAGAAATATAAAGATTTTCATAGTCACGAAACACCCGACCCTGGTAAGTGATAAAGAGGCCAGGCTGCGGATGGACCCCAGGCAACCCAGAGCCAGGGCCCCTGGTTTCACTCTGAGGTCAGAAGGCAAAATGAATGGGTGCTGGTACCCTTTCTATCTTTTCCTCTGTGCCCCAACACCCAAAGGAATCAAAATAAGCCCCTCCCTCCTTTCCCACTTACTTTGGTTGAGACGTGTCTGCAAGTTAGCAAGATTAGTCTGCCGCCATGGCCCCAGGATCAAGTGTTAAGAAAACCTAGCCCGTCTGCAGGGAAGACAGTTGTAGCTGAGGAGGTGTCTCCATGTGTGACTGAGAATCTCCTGATGATAGATTCTGGCTCCCACAGCAGGGAGTGGCGGGCGGGGGACAGGGGGGAGGGGGGAAGGAGAGGCGAGGGAGCCCCTTCTGCTTTTTATCTCTTATCAGGGCTAAGGAGGTGTGGAGCCACAGGAAGAGGAGAGCTGTGGGCGTTCCTGCCTTCCCGAAGGAAGTGGGTGCTGAAGGCAGAGGCCCGGGGGAGGCGGCCGCTGGACAAAGTCCTTGCGAGCCCTAGGAGTCAAGGCCCAGCCAGCGAACACCTGAAGGACCCGCACAATAAAGGATCGGTTTTGCACACAGTCAGGTCAGAGAGCATGCAGCCGGCCTAGACAGCACTACTGTTTCCAGAGAAGACTTTCTGCTTCTTTCCCCTCCTCCCTCCCCATGCTCCAACCCACAGGGGGGCAGTGACAGCAGCTGGTGGGTGGGAGACAAGGGGAGGAAGAGAGGGGAAGAAGCCAGCGGCCCGTGCTTCCTGTCTGTTCTGCCAGCCGAGAGGGGGTGCAGCAGAAAGGGGGGCCTCCCGCCTGCATGGCCATCAACCGGCTGGTTAACAGACCACACTGTGTATGTAGGGCAATAATGATAAGACCTTGGATTTCCCCAGGAGCGGCCAGGACAGTTCAGACTCTGCCGCAGTGGGGCTAACTCTACCAGAGTCCTCATCTCGCAGGAGCAAAACCAAAGTCAGGCCTTGACGTTGTCCTGTGAATCATGCTTGTTCAACATGCTATTTACACGGTTATGACGCTTCCCCGGAACGTTATCCCCCCAGAATGAGACCAGCCCACGGATCTGCAACACTCCCTTAACCTACTCTTGCTTTCGAGTAATCCCCTGGCTGGCCTGCTGCCTAATCTGGACAGACGTACAGAGGTGAGCGGGGACGTAACTGTGAAATAGCCCTTTGCTGCTGTCCCAAGAGGACCAGTCGCCTCCCCCCAGCCCGCGATGAATCGCTGCTGTTGCTCCCGGGCGCGGAGGGACAAGTGACTCACAGCAAGGAGATGTCTCCGTGTTTTTCCTCTTACAGCAGCACCAGAAACACTTCTTCACCACCATGTAGAAGTAGGCGAAGACCACGAAGGGGAAGGGGATGTTGAGTCGGTTGCAGTACTCCTGCACCAGGAAGTATCTCTGGAACTTCCAGACCTGGTCGTTGTTCTCTTGGACGGTGCCCACGGTGTAGCTGGCAGGAGGGAGAGAAGGTCAAGCCTCAGCCTGCCACGTGCCTCCTCCACTGACTGCCAAACACAGTGACGTTGATAACAAGGCATGGCCAGTGACAGCTTAAGTCCAGGCAGGAGAGGAGAACCCAAGCCAAGATGGGGGCCAGGACAGCTCAGCAGTACACACGCTTCTATGTGGGCTGGGCTCAAATTGTGTCTACGGCTCTGGGGTCTGGGGTCTGGGGTCTGGGGGTTGATCACACAGAAAATACTGTCTGGTGAACTTCTGAAAAGCTTTTTACTTCCAGACCTTTCAAGGATTCCCATCAGTCGTTAGTCTGTTACTGTGTTAGTCACAAAGAGGCCAAGGTGGTGACTCTCTTAGGAACAGTTTGCCCCTCGTACCTTGCTAACGAGGGTTTAATTGTAAACGGTCTGGGAAGGAAGTTGGTTAATATTTATCAAGGGTCTTAGAAATGTTCATCCCTTTGGGGCACCTGAGTGGCTCGGTCGGTTCAGCTTCCAACTTTGGCTCAGGTCACAATCTCACAGTCCGTGAGTCTGAGCCTCACGTCGGGCTCTGTGCTGACAGCTTAGAGCCTGGAGCCTGCTTCGGATTCTGTGTCTCCCTCTCTCTCTGCCCCTCCTCTGCTCATACTCTGTCTCTCTTTCTCCCTCTCTTTCTCTCTCAAAAATAAAATAAACATTTAAAAATTAAAATAAAAAAGAAAGAAATGTTCATCCTTTGATCCAATGACTTGACTTCTGGACATTTAACCTAAGACCATGGAGGTACTGAGGAAAGAAAACGCATCAATGGATGTACACGCGGGGCTGTTGACCACAGCCCCGAAAGGAACAGCTGCCCCAACCCCCCACCTCAAAAGAATGGGACCAGAAATGCTCAACGCTAAGAAAATGTATCACTCTCCTTGGTTAATTAATAGGTTGCATTACCAGCTGTTAAAAATAATGATTACAAATAATTTTTATACTTTGGGGAAAGGCTTATAATACATGTTAAGTGAAATAATTCGGCTCAAATTCATACTTACCACATCATCTCACTACGTAAATCACAACCCCTAGGGAGGAATAAATCCGTCCTTCACGGTGGTGATCCCCACACACATCACAAATGTCCTCTAGTCTCTTTTGTTTGCTTCCTAAGTGTGACGCAACGGGCTTGGATTATTCACATAATTAGAAAGAACATCCATTGATCAGAAGAATGTCTGATTGTGCCACTGGTTTATCAGTTACAAATCAAACCAACCATAACACAGCTAACGCAAGGTTCCAGATGCTGTTCTTAGCAGCCTACTTGTATTAATGACGTACTCTGCAAACTATAGGATATAAGCCTTACTTTCATCTACAATGAATGGATCAGAAAACTAAAGCAGAGCAAGGGTAGGAATACTGTCTGAATTTCCCAACTAGGAAATAATAAAGCCAGGCCTCGGGTCTCGCAATCCTGCCCAACGTCTGTTTGCCTCGCGCCACCACACCACCACCTCCCAGAGGAAAGCATGAAATGTTTTGCGCTATGCTCTATCTCCAGAGGATTTGGGCTGGATTACTTAACTAAAGAAAATGATGAAGCACTTTACTATTTGGGAAACTCCCAGATGCTTGTATTGCTGATATCAAATCATCCCTCCGAGAGCCGAAGAAGCAGCAATCAGTCTTTGGAATCTATAAGCAAATCCTGACAGGGGTTGCATTCGATTCTCCCAGTTCT
The DNA here is from genome assembly GCA_004023845.1 of Helogale parvula. Classification (NCBI taxonomy): domain Eukaryota; kingdom Metazoa; phylum Chordata; class Mammalia; order Carnivora; family Herpestidae; genus Helogale; species Helogale parvula. The sequence continues at coordinate 40,469 of PJEM01011404.1, forward strand.
GGGTAAACACTTCACAGACCAGACCTGAAGGAGGTGACCAGGCAGGGGACCCGGGTCTGTCTGTTGTGAGACCTCACTCTTGCCCCGTGGCACACTACGATCTAAGGCTTAAATATCTTGAGCTAAGAAACGGTCACACACACTCAGGTCAAACGCTAACCTACAAGCATCACAGCTATAAACTTTGGTTACAAGCTGGTCTGGCTCGTGCTGGCATCCCTGCTGATGAACGGGACGCCCCGGGTCCTGGATTCTGTGCAAGACTGGGGTCAGTGGCAGGTGCCCCTTCAGGACCTATACACCAGCCCTGGGAGCCAGCCGACTGCAGGGAAGGGGATTGATACTTCTTGAACACCTACGACACACAGACGCCTACACGAGGCCCGTCAGAGGGTTGGTCGGCTGTTTCTCATGTCAGCTCTGTCCATTCTATGCAGTAGATTTTTTTTTAAGCTGGGAAGCAGGACTGTGCTTCATGAGAGCGGAGCAGAGTGAGCTCAGCAGTTAGCTCGCAGCTTCTTCCAAATGTAGGTCAGATTGCTCTGAGGCCAACGCCAGCATCTTTCTCTGTCTGTCCCCGTGGGTCTCCACTGGCTCTGCAAATGGCGCCACGGGGCCCGGCACTGAAATGGGGAGGGTGGCGGGTCCGCCCCAGATTAATGAAGTCCAGGCTAAGAACTTGCCAGAGGTGCATCTGTTACCTTGTGACAGAACAAATATCACCATTCAAATCACTGTCGCTGGGAGTATCTTAAAATGCTCACATGTCTAGTCAAACACAAAAAAGCAAACAGCATCCAAATGGTTTTCTCTGAGGTTCCACCCGGAAGGAATTAATGGCTCTGGTGGAAGGGAGGGACATTTAGGATGCTTAGGGCCGGGCAAGCAGACCTCCCCCCTAGGTGGGCCCCCCTCCCTTCCTGGGGGGCTCAGCACGGCAATGGGGCCAAGGAGAGACCCAGTGGGAAGGGATTTGCATCTTGGCTTAACTGGCTCTCAGAAGCATCCAGGCCATCTAGAGAAGGGACTGGCAGACTGGAGGCCCACATCCAACCCCCACCCGCACTGCTCTGCAGGGATGGCCAGATTAGAACGGTCTTTACCAGGCAGAAAGGTGGGGATGGGTGCTTGGCACCAGGTCGAAGCAAAGACCCTAGCCAGCCCTCACAGGAGAAGTCGCCAGTCCCTGGTCGAGAATGGATCTGGGCCCGTGCCCATACACCATGGTCTACACTGGTATCGTCCTCTACTCTGAAAAGCTCTGCCTCATATCGATGCTTCGTGCGTTCCTCAGGACAAGCCGGCGGCCCCCCATAGGGACCTCCGTTGGCTCTGCACCCCGGGGCCCAGCTGGATCCAGTGAGTGGCATTCCTCTCCTGGGCAAAGGGTACAAACCTTGTCTGCATCCCAGGGGGCGAGAGTGAGCTAGCTGATTACTGGACTTGAACACCCAAAAGCCACTTTGCATCAGTGCACATTTCTGGGGGTGGCCGTGCTGGGGTTTATTTATACCGAGGCCCACCTTCCCGCACATGATAGCAGCTTCCAAATTGTTCTTCCTCCCCTCACCCAAATTAGTTCCCAACTCAGCCAAAGAGACACGAGGGGTCCCCAGGGAAGGCTGACTGATCACTGAGCACTGTTTCAAACTGCTTTGTTAAAATAAGTTTTACGTTCTTTAGACACCGTCTTCCACCTCTGAAAAAGGAGAGGCAGAATTCTGGGGCCAATACATGAGTGCCCCCCGCCCCCCTCAGCAAACCCAAATGTCCAGAGCAGCTCAGACCCCATCACTCCCAGCCAGGCTCTGGGCGTCTCCCTGTCAGCTGCTGACCATCCAGAATCTTCCTGGAGAGGAAGACCACAATGTTCCTTTAGGCCCTGCAACCCCAGTGATAATCTTGCGCCCTCTGTACCCAGCCAGTGGGAGATCTGAAGGGATGACTGAGTTCCGTGCCCTGAGACCACCCAAGGGCCCTCTGTGGAGCAGGAGACGAGCAGGCAGGAACCCCACGGGGAAACAAAGTTTCAGAAATTGGCTGACGCTGAAAGCATTACCAAGAGATAACAAATGTTGAGGATTCAGAGAGCCTTGAACAGAAATGAAATCCAGCAGTGCGTTCACAGAATGATATGCAATGACCACAGAACAGAGGATGACTAAATATTAAGATCATTTATATAAGACATCATTTCTCTAATACATCATAGATCAAAAGGAAACTTGCCATTTCCGTGGCTGCTAGAAAATCTCCTGGCAAATTCAACATCCACTTCTGATTAGAAAAACTAAAAAAAAGTATGAGGCAAAGAAAGGAGCTTAATACATAAGAAACAGGAGGAACCTTCCGTGACACGATGGAAAAAAGGAGAGAGCTTAAAGGAGGATTCAGTGAGGAGACCTGTTCCAAAATAAATAAGCAAAGCAGTAACACATGTTTCCTACAGGTCAAAAACTACTTATTGGGGAAAAAGATAATAGAAAAAAATATCTTTTTCACAATCACAAATGGCTAGGAAGAAAAGGAGCCCCAAATCCTCTGGATCCGCAGAATAAAACCGTTAATCATCACCAAAAATCTAGGTGTACTTGAAAAAATGGAGAATCACACCATTTTTTCTGGATGGTGAGATACCATGTTTTTAAAGATGCCAGCTTCCCCTGAATGAGGCTGTCAAGTTCACATCATCACAATAAAGTTCACAAGACTTTTATTTATTTACTTACTTACTTTATTTACTTATTTATTTTGAAAAGGAAAGAACAAAGGATTTTGGAAGATGAGCTTTAGGCGCCTCCCTATTATTAAATATACGAGATGCCCAAAAAAGTTTTGAATGAGAATATTGAGGCAGACTTGTGCAACAGATGCTAAGATCACTTTTTTAAAGTCAGTAATTAAAGCCATTTGGTAGTAAAAACCAAAATAGACTGATCAACAGAACAGAACGACACGTGTGCCAAGAAAAATCACGAAGAAAGAGAAGACGCTGAAACAATGGCAGAATCTGAGAAGAAACTGAAAGATGAGAACCTTGCCAGCTAGAGCTCAACCGGGAAACACCTCCTCTGAGCTTCTTCGCAGATTTCATACGTTTTCCATCTGTTCCTCCTGCCAGGACACGCCAGCAATATCCGGCCAGAACTCTCTGTGACTCTGGTGACCCCGGCTTCTGCTGCCTGCCCCCAGCCCTGCTCCTGCACACCCCACCTCCGTTCCCCTCTCCTTCCCCAAGATCAGAAAAACCGGCACAAAGTCAACAGTACGAGACAGCGACTTCGCTACACTGATTGTTCCGGTTTTGTTTTTTAGAGAGAGAATGAGCAAGCGATACAAGCAGAGGAAAAGAGAGGGAAAGAGCATCTCGAGCAGGCTCCATGCTCAGCACAGAGCCCAACGCGGGGCTCTATCCCAAAGCCCTGGGATCAGGACCTGAGCTGAAATCCAGAGTCACGCTCAACCAACTGAGCCAGCCAGGCGCCCCTCAGTCACTTATTTCTGAAGAGCAAACTCAGTTCAGTGTTTTGCTGTCAGAGTCATACACTTGTGCCTGCACACAGACCCAGCCGGTCCGCCCTCACCCACGAGAAAATGTCCAACTTCCTTAACATGGCATAAAAGACACCCCACAACCTGGCCCCTGTCTACCTTTCCACCCTCGTCAGTGACTGACTCGCCCCAGACTAGATTTATTTCCCCTCTTTCACCTCTCACCCTGGGTCAGGCTCTGGGCTTCCCCCAGTAAGGGGTCCTTTGAGCAAATATCACCTCAGCCCAGTGCCACTGACCCTAGCGCTGCCTTCAATGTTCTGTCACACCTAATAACGCTCCCCTGTGCCCCACAGTCTCTGAAAACAGCCTTCCCAGTACTTCTTATATAATATTCTATTATAATATATTATATTACATAATATCCTTATGCTACATTAAACTATGTATTGTATCATATTGCACGTTATATCATATTATATTATATGAACATGTTCATGGGCCCATCAACTCCTTTACCAGCACTCTCTCTGCCTCCAACTCCTCATCTGCAAAGTGGTAAGAAAGCCACACCTCCACAAAAACGGCCAATAATTAAGTGAGAAGAGAATCGGTAAACATGAGCTCTTGTTAGGACCACGTCATCTGCTCTTTTCTCCCTCTCCCCCGTTTCAATAGCCCTCCTGAACCGGTTGAGGCATCACCCGAACCTTTAGTTGGTCCCAGGTGATTATTTTCCTTTTTCTACTTTTCCGCCTATTGTAATGAACACGTATTATTCCTAAGATTAAAACACAGTTCGGTCACAGAAATTCTCCTAGATGAGGGCATGTTTGATGAATGCCCTTTGGAAGAAAGGCGTAGGGTAGATTTGTCTCCAGGACACAGTGTCCGGAGGCATCACAGCTGAGCGACAAGATGACCCAGAGTCATCTACTGACTGTGAGTTCGCTTCATGCTCTGATAAGCTGCACAAGGCCAGCGATCAATAATTTTAACGCAGAATAATCACAGAGGTTCACATCCATTACCTCTCCCCGTTGAATACCATCTAGAGAGCACTCTAATACTGCTTTAAAATTCCCAAGGGCTCATTTACGTTACAGTTCATAAGGTTGCCGTTGTGCATGGCTGAGCTTTTACATGAATATTTGGATGTGGTGCCAGACAGGGGTCACCGCCGGACGCCGCTGGCTCACAGCGCCGAGAACAACTCCCACGGTCATCGGAAACCGTGTTCTGAAGATTCTGTCCAAGGATGGCAGGAGGGAGGCTGAAGCCTCTCGCAAGTTCCCGGACAGGAATGAACAAAGAAGAGGCCTCTGGGTAACCTGGGACTATCCTCTTTCCTTTCTTTCTTTTTAAAATTTTTTATGTTTGTTTATTTAATTTGAAAGAGAGAGAGATGGCAAGCAAGGGGGGAGGGGCAGAAAGAGAGAGAGAGAATTCCAAGCAGGCTCTGCACTGACAGATGCAGGGCTCAGACTCACGAACCACGAGATCATGACCTGAAGTGAGATCAAGAGTCAACTGACTGAGACCCCCAGATGCCCCTCGGAAAGGACTATTCTAGAAGAACCCCCCAAAAGGGGGGATGCCCCCAAGCTGTCACATCTCAGTGCTGAATACGGCAACAGCAGGGAGCCACGCCATGGTTGGGGGGTCTTGGGGAGGAGAGCTGCATTCAAGACTTGAATGGACACAGGCGAGCTGGACTGCCGTGTGGCCAAAGCCACGGCCTGGCAGTCACTTCCTCGGTGTGAAAACGACACGCAGGCCTCCAGTCCCCACTGGCTCCAGGTTCCCTCAGTTCATCACTGTGATGCGGATAAAGAATTAGAAATGCGGCGAGGTCATCGCACACAGACTCAGGACAGATCTAAGTGACATTCTGCTCGGTGCCTCTCTGAGATTTTACACCATGAGTGCAGCTCAGAGGTCATGGCATCGGGAGCTGTCAGCCCCTTCGGTTAATTTCGGGGAAAATAGCACAACTGGTCAGTTTTCACAGGGACTGTTCGGTGACCAGGGTAAGGCTCTGAGGGCGTGTCCTCCCTCCCTGCCTTTCCTGTGGACACACAATCACCCAGCAGCTGCCACTCTCTCTGCATCTGAGACTGGGACCTCGGGCAGCATCCTGACTCCTGAGTCCTTCCCTGCCTGGCCACCCTCTGGGGTGGTGATGAAGAGGGTTGCACATTCTCTTTAGGTCCACAAGGACACAACGGCCACATGATCTCCAGGGGCCCCCAGGCACCCAGCATGGAACTGACACCATCTATCTATGTGCTGCAGCCCTCGCTGGACTGTGACTGACCATTGATTTATCTCAGGAAATGTAAGACCTGGAAGCCAAGTTACCAACCCATCACCGAATAATGCACTAAACACGGGAAAAGCCTTGCTCTCGTTCATCCAACCCAGGGGTTCCGGGTGCTGAGGCTGACTCAACCTCCATCCTCTAGGGTTTACGGTCCAGGAGGATAGAGGCTGTCACCGGGCAGCAGGTGCCGGGAGTCTCTACACAAAGTGGGGAGGGCATCAGGGACCACTCGGGCAGAGGCTGATATTCAGCTTCTTACAAAGCAAGCAGGACTGGGGCAAGAGACCGTCAAGATGGAGGAAGTAATACCAACAGAGGGAACAGCGCTTGCAAGGCATCCACTGTCACAGGTCACACCTAGGTGCCCCCTGGGGACAGACCATGCTCAAAAGCCAGGTCATGGAAGGCCTTGACAAAGAGCTGAAGAGCCTGAAATTTACCTTGAAAGCCATGGGGAACTACTGACATCCTCCCAGAATTTTAAGTAGAGCAGTGACATTTTAGAGACATTACTGTGGCCACAGTGTAGAGGCGGGACCGAGGGCGGCTTCTTTGTGCACCGGTAGACCAGATGGCCACTCACTGCTCAGCCTGATAGATGGGTGACAAGCCCAGAGGCACACATCCCCTACCCAGCCCTGTGCAAAGGGAGGCCACGGACCCTCATCCACAATGCCTGTGTCTCTCGGGAGCCTAGGGCTTTATGTGACACTTGTCTTTTTCTTATTTTTTCTCTAAATTATAAAAGCTTTATGTGATCACTGTAACAAGTGAAATACATACTTGTATTTTTTAATTTTTCTTATATTTTCATTTTTGAGAAAGAGAGAGAGCCAGGGAGGAGCAGAGAGAGGGAGACAAAGAATCTGAAGCAGGCTTCAGACTCTGATCCGTCAGCACAGAGCCTGACACGGGGCTCGAACTCAGGAACCGCGAGATCATGACCCTGGCCCAAGTCAGATGCTTCACCGACTGAGCCACTCAGGTGCCCCATATACTTGTATTTTTAAATTAATTATATTAATTCTTTTAATTTCTTGTTTTTTACTGCAAGAAAAGGAAATTACATCATAAAAATTTGTCTGCAATTTGCTTTTTATATTTAAGAGACTATCATTTTTTCAAGTCATAAAAAGAGATCTATCTTTTTTAAAAACCTGATGATACTCTGTCATCTATTACAAGCTTTATTCGGCCATTCCCCCGTGAACAGGCATCAAACAATGATCCAACAAACATCCTTGTATATATATATATGCCCTTAGGACAGAGTCCCGGATGCGAGAGAGCTGGCTCCAAGACTTGTGTGTGTTTTCTTTTAATAATTTCTTTTCATATCACTTTCTAAAGACTTAGAGGCAATTCACATTGCCAGCAGCAAAGCCCACTTCTCAGCACCATCCCCAACACAAGAGACTCTCTGAAATTTCTGCTCATCTGATGAGTCCTAAACCTAAACTCGTTGGCTTTTCCTGGCCTTTCCCAGCAACGAGACGCAGTCCCTTGTCATGTGATTTGCTGCCATTTGAAGTTTCCTTCTCTGACCCGTATTTCCTCTGTCAATTTTTATTGAATAATTTTTCTGCGATCCATCTGCAGGAGCTCGATCTATATCAGGAATTAAAAAGTCTGTGTTCTTCTCACGCAAAGGTTTCCTGCAAGCCACCACTTATCATGTGACTTCCTTGGAGCTACCCTTTACCTTCAACACACGCTTTACGAAATCAGCGCTGTTTCTCTGTCTTTCATAGTTTCTGGTTTCTGATTCTGACAAGGTGTTTCTCTTCTACCCTAATATTTAACAATGATATACTGCTGCCAACTTTTCCGTCCGTGCTAGGATCACATACCCAAAATGACTACCTACCATAGGGCGCCTGGGTGGCTCAGTTGGTTAAGAGTCTGACTCTTAATTTTGGCTCTGAATAAGCCAAAATGAGCTGATTTCAGCTCTGAAATGAGGTCTGACTCATGACCTCATGGATTCATGAGTTTGAGCCCCACATCGGGCTCCACGATGACAATGCAGAGCCTGCTTGGGATTCTCTCTCCCTCTCTCTGCCCACCCCTCTCAGAATAAACAAATAAACTTAAAAAACATGACTACCTACTTAAAGCAACAACATACAACTAAGCTGCTCACACTGAAAGTGCCACCGAATCCCCGTGAAACCCTCCTAAGAAAGACGAAGGTAAATGAGTATCGTGACTCCTTGAAAGTACTACGGAGAAGTGCCAAAGGCAACAAAAATATTTTAGAGTCACCATCTCATTCTCCCTCAACCTCATGAGACATGAGCCCCCAAAGAAAGTCGCTCTTGGGGTGTCTGGGTGGCTCAGTCAGTTAAGCATCCGACTTTGGCTCAGGTCACAATCTCTCAGTTCGTGGGTTCGAGCCCCACATCAGGTTCTGTGCTGACAGTTCAGAGCCAGGAGCTTGCTTCGGATTCTATGTCTCCTTCTCTCTCTGACCCTCCCCTGCTCATGCTCTGTTTCTGTCTCAATAATAAATAAAAACACACTAAAAAAAAAAAAAGTCGCTCTCCAGACTCTACTCTTATGAGATTTGTATTTAAACTGAAAATCTTTAAAGCAGCCACTAACTAGAGTCCTTTAAACCCTAGAATCCACGCCACCGAGTCCCTAGAAAGTGAAAGCGTTGGAGAGGAGCTGAACCCCGCTGCATCGGCACCACCCCCGCATCGTGGCACCTGGGGAAACGGCCAAGTGGATGCTAGACTTCCAGAGTCTGAGTGTCCTGTAGGGCATCACAGGCATCGGTCCTTGGAGTCATCTCAACCTGCAGCCCAGCTCACAGGGACTCACTCACTGTGTTTCCAGTCTAGTGCCTTTGAGGCCGCACCCCTCCGGTCCACTCCTGCCCAGACTCTCACCTAACTTCCTTCCCCCAGGTGGACCTCTGGGACCTTGCCCCGGCCCCTCCAGCCCGCCCGGTTCGCCGTGAACACCCGGGAAGGCCGCGGCTGGGCACGTACCCAAACATGGCGACCAGTAGGTTGACCAGCAGGATGTTGGTGGAGAGCATGTAGATGCACACGAGGGGGATGGTGACCCACTCGGGGAACCGAGGCAGGTTGTGCTCATCCAGCTCCACACACAGGGGCTTAGACTCGTTCCCGGTGAAGGTGCAGTGGGAGAAGTCATACGTGGTGCCTGCGGACGCAGAAACCGAAAGGCAAAGTGAGGACCCTCTGGAGGAGGCCGCACTAGGTACCCGGGGTGGAGGCGGGAGACACAGACAATTGTCACCTAGTGAGGATGGCTTGGGGGGCGGTAGAGATGATAAAGAGTGTGTGGGTTTTGTAGACACTGAGATCTAATCAACAAAGCCAGCCGATGGATTGGAGACGAGGGATGAAATCACAGGAGGGCTCGAGGATGGGATTTGCACAACTGCGTGAAGGTGAGCGACAGACCCCGGAAGTGGGAGCCGTGGGAAAAGTCCCAGTCCTCACAAAGCACTAAACCCACGGGATGAAACGCTCCTTGTGTATAATGGGGAGCACAGGGGGGAGACGGGGAATAACAATAGCAAGGCGTCTTTCCATCATCGGTGCACAGGGAAGGAGCTGAGGTCTTGGAAGAGGCCAGGGCCGCCTGGGGCCACAAGGATAATCGAGAAAACACCCGGGAGGTGAAAAATGGACTGGCAGGGCAGGGGAAACACGGGGATCATCGTGTCACTGCAGGACAGAACATGACAAGCCTTGGCTCTAGTCAGCATCACAGAGATGCTTTCGACAGCTCGCTCAGAGCACACGCTGGTCTGCACATGCCCCCCTCCTCCCTTACATCAGCTGGGTGCGGGCACATCGGTGCCACCGCGCCGTCATTACCCGGCCTCCAAGAGACAGTCGGCGGTGGCTAGAGCTGGGTGTTTAAGTTCCAATTTCCAGTGCAAATTCCATATTGCTCCTTTTGAAATAAAAGGGCACCAGTTATGCAGGAGAGTGCAACTCACAACCCCTGTTCCTAAGCTAGTGCGACCTGTTGTTGTCAATCGCTGTTGAAAATACAAGAAACGCCATTTTTTTGAGACGTTGAAAAATCGCAGACTAAGATGTGGGCCACGTCTGCAAGGCGGGCGTAAGGTCCTGCTGAAAGGAAAGGTTGTGAGGGTCAGCGTTCGCTCGCTGGTGCCGACCCAGCTCCGGCTCCGGCTGTGGATCAAAGCGGGGAGTCCTGGAGGCCAGCTCTGGAAGCAAGCACCTGCTCCCGGCTGTCCCCACCCGGGGCCCCGTCAGGCTCACCGTCCACGTCGCTGGGCACTTGGCCGAACATGGCCAGGTAGGGCTCGTAGATGACCGAGCGGAAGATCCACCTCCAGCGATGCTCGTTTTGCCTGAGGATCCCTTGCCTGGCCACCCCGAAGGCCACCATCCACACCGCAAAGAGGAACAGGAAGAAGAACACGTCGATCAGCTGTCAAGGGAGGACAAGGGAACCGAGTCGGGACCACGCCCCCCGGGGGGCGGGGCTCGTCTGCTGGATTGACTGCAGGGAAAGTAGAATTTCCAGTCACCCTGTGTTCCCCCTAATTTTAAAAATAGCCTTTGCCCAGCTTAGGGTCCTGGGACATCTACTTTCCAGAATTAAAACCAACAGATGCATTTTTGCCTGTAGGTCTCCCAGCCAGCTCGGCCACAGAAACCTTCCGGAGGAGAGACCAGCTCGAGAGCAAAAGAGGGACCCGATTCCGGCGTACCTGCACCTCTCCACCTCACCGGCCTCACGTTCTTTAAATCCCTACATTGTGTCCTCAGTACTTTTTTAAGGAAAATTGAAAGCTATCTTTATGAAACAAGAATGCACGGTTTCATTTTTTTTTAAAACTTTTTGCACACACAGCCTGACTTCATGGTGACTTGATGCCTCAGATATGCTTTGAATTAAAACCACAAACTCCAAGGACCTCAGTGTTGGAAAGCAACCTCCAGATGAGCTAATCCAAACACCCATCTGATTTAGAGACAGAAGCACGGAAGGTTTGGGTCATCTGGAAAAGGAGCTTAGGAAACCAACATCGTCAGTGGGTAATTATCCTTCTGTTGGGCGTCCCTGTGAAATGGGGCTGGGGCTACATCTAAACTGCATGGCTATAGAAAAGAAGCTCTAATCTTTGCTATGCTTCCAGCCCTCTGCATGTCTCCAGACAAACATATTAACCTCCATGGTCTGCATCTACAAAATGGGTACAATGCCGTTATCCTGTCTCTTGTCTTACTGAGTTGTCCAGACTCAAATGAAAGCATTTGGTAAAGAGTAAAGTCGGAACAGATATCTTCACTAGCAACGCATTTAATTAGCCCCTTGCTCCTACCGATCATCTCCTATTAAATTTTAAGCTGAGGGAGGCCCCTGATGGAACCACATCAAAGACAGTAAACCTTCCCAACTGTGACCTGTCTGTGGACAAAACCCTTCTACGGACAATGGAAGGAGCTTGGGTCTAGCAAGCAGAATGCGGACCACCGCCCTTCTCCGTGCTTACCATCCTCTGCAACATGATAATCTTGGGTCCTAAGTTTCTGCTTACAGTGAAAATGTGGATCAACCTTAGAGTGAATATAATATAATCCAGGCAAAAGATGACTCTCCCAGAATACAAAGAGGTTTTGTTCGAAGAGTGGAGCCTACGGAAGGGAGAAGAGCAGAGCACGTAACATATGGAAAAAACAGTTCAAAGTTTTGTTTTTAAAAATAACTGAACACGAAGAGAAAGAGTCGGGGCGCCGGAGTGAGTGGAGACAGGCGACGGCCGGCACCTGTCAGTCACTGAGGACCACAGGCCCTGGTCTTCTGCCCTGTGGGCTCCAGTAGAGCGGCGACGCTGCACAAACAGGGCTTGCCGAGGCTTTCCCACTTTGGGCACATCATCCTCAGTCACTACCTACTCTAAGAACCCAGTCACATGATCGCTAACTTCCTGGCTCCCTCGGGCACCGGAGCGATCCCCGTCCCCACAGCCCAGCACAGCCACTTGGGACCCGGCGCTGGCAGGCTTTCCCTAATGAGACTTCACCTCATTTGCACCAGATCATTTGATTCACTGACCACCTGCTAATGTGTTAATTGAGAGCCACATATGCTTTCGACCTGGAATTCTCTAGAAATCGTGTCCAACCCACCATGATTCAAATGCTGAACCCCAGCAGAAAGGAAAGTTATTAGAGGGGGAAACTGAGCTCTCACTCACATCGAATTGCGGGGCGAGCATGGGTAGGCGTATGTACGAAGAGTCAGGCTTCTCTGCGAGGGAGGCTATGTGTGCAGCTCAAATCCGACCATGAGCTTCACCGTGAAGCGACACGGGGAAAGCAAGAGGGATGAGAGCATGGGCGATGTGAGCCCGAGTGTCCCTCGAGTTCCCTTTCGTGTGGGGTACACACTGCGTTTTGCCTTCAACAGCGATTCTAGATGGGTTTTCCTCATCATATGCTCTGACTTGGGAGGGCGGGCTCCACATCAGCATTCACGCGAAGTTAAGTACATTTTAGAAGATTATATGGTCCACATGGAATGTGCTATGCAACATGGAACATGTTCAGCACTCTCTGCTTCCTCCATTTCTAATCATCCCTCCCAAATTCTCTGAGCACAGAGAGAAACATTGTGAAGAACTTTTCAATTGCACATCACCAGGAGGGAGAAGAGAGGAGACATAACTTCGCGCCAGCCGCACTGGGTCTCTAGGAGGCTCGGACAGTGGCGTTTGCAATAGCTCAAGATGTGGGGGAGGGGAGACAGGTTCATCTTGGGCTTGAAACATAAAAGGTCTTGTCTTCACCTTTTCACCCGAGAAAATCTAAGAACACCAGAAACTGGGAAAGGTAGTGCGGCCGACTTACCGAAACACAATTCCTGCTATGAAGTAAAAAAGCCCAAGTGTGTCCATGACATTCCACAGGTCAGTAAAGTAATTCACCCCATTCATGTACCACTGCGCAGAGAAAGGGACAGAAAGAGAACGTCAGCTTCTGGGAAACATGAACTGCTTCCAGATTGTTTTTTAATGTTTGCACATTTTTCCCCCACATTCATTCCGAGCCCACAGTGTGCCCTGCCCCAGGCCCCGTGATATTCCGGGGGGATCAGAAAGTAGGTGGCATGCTTGCTCTTCTGTTACTCATGTGTTGCTGACAAAGTTAGAAAAAGGGCTCATGTATCACTGTTGCTCTTTAAAGATGAACCTGAAGACAGTGAGCACAACCTGGGTGGACAAATGTGAACACCAAGCCACCCAGTACAGTGGTATAAGCTGTGCACTGCACAACTCTACAGGGTATTTTCCATACTGTCATCATCATAGATTTGCATATTTATTGTAAATACTTTTTGGCACATGGTGATAAAACATCTTGATAAAAGGAATTTTCTTTTTTCTCTTTTTAAAATAATTTTTTTTAGTGTCTAATTATTATTGAGAGACAGAGAGAGACAGAGCATGAGCATGGGAGGGGCAGAGAGAGGGGGAGACACAGAATCTGAAGCAGGCTCCAGGCTCCGAGCCGTCAGCACAGAGCTGACGTGGGGCTCCAACCCACAAACCACGAGCTGAAGTTAGACGCCTAAATGACTGAGCCACCCAGGTCCCCCAGGAAATTTTTTTTTAGTTTGCACACAGATGTTCTATACGGCGCCTATGAGGACAGATGTGGTCGCAGAGATGACTGACAGGAGCAGTGTGCCTCAGCGACCCTCCATCACGATTTGTGTGCACCGGGCATTGTTTCTCGGGAAAAAATCATGTCAGGAGATAAAGAGGGGAAAGACGATCCAGGAGGACAGCCTCTTGGGGATCTGTCTGCTGGGTCCGGGGGCCTCCAGGGTAGCCATCTGAGCCCCCCATTCCTCCCTCCACTCCTAACATGTTTCCTGAGAGCCCGCAGGATTCCAGACACCTCTGCCAGGCTCCTGGCACACAGGACGTCAGATTAGGTGCGACGCTGGTTCTCAGAGAATCCACTGGCCCGGGGGAAAGGCAGTCATCGGACGTGTTTAAAATGAAACATGGCAAGGGCTGGAGGGGCGGGGAGACCAAGCCCAGGTGAGCTCAGATAAGGAGACCACCAGACTTCCCTGAGCAACGCAGGAAAACAACGCAAGGAAGTCGCCTCAAAGGCACACAGTACTTTTCAATGTCACTAAATGAGCTTACCAATATGGGTCCATCTGATACTCAGATACTACATTTCCTATTCGGCACCCAAAAACAAGGCCTCGGCGGGGAGAAAAGGCTAA
>PJEM01011405.1:0-54532 GCA_004023845.1 Helogale parvula
CTTGTGGTGTAGCAGAGGTCCAGGAGTGACAGATTGGTAAGAAAAAAGTACATGGGGGTGTGGAGTTTGGGGTCCAGACGAGACACGAGAATTATTGTCAGATTGCCAAAGATAGTCAAGATATAGGAAATGAGGAAGACCACAAAGAGGGGGAGCTCCAGCCATGGTCGGTCTGAGAAACCTAAGAGGATGAACTCCTTGGGGGCGCTCGCATTGACCAGGTTCATGATGGTGGTTCAGCTCTTGGTTCCCTGTGATATAGAAAGTCACTGTGTTAATAATTACGTATTTATCTACTGTCGATTGCCATAAACACTTAACTAATGACTTGCCCACTTACTGACTTATAGAATCAAAAACGTGAAAAAAGTATTCATAAAAATATATTTACTTTTCCTAATATTTAACACTGTTTCTATATTTATAACAGCCTATTAGCAGAATGAATTTCAAGATTTTTGTAGCATATCATCAGTTTCCATGTTCATGAAATTTACCCATCGACCTTTTGTTACGTTGCAAGTTCAGTATTCTTGACTTCGTTCCATGGAGTTATTTGGGGGTGAACCATCTTCAGAGCTTGCTCCCTGCCCCCCCTCCCAGGAAGAGCTTGCCCAGAGCACATATCTATCCCATCACAAAGTGCTACAGTTGGTCGTTCCTTGTTCTTCTAGGTCAATGTGTAACACAATTTCATGTGTATTTAGAATTTTCAAAAAACCCTGTTTATGTTTCTTAGTGTTTTTTTGTAAGTGCTCCAGTGAGGAGGCCCAACCAGGGGTTTGAACTCTTGACCTTGAAATCAAGACCAAGAGTGAGATCTAGAGTTAGATCTAGAGTTAGTGTCTCCATATCCCTCTCTCTCAAAAATAAATGTCTTAACATCTTTTACTAAGATTTTTCTTTAAAAACATTTGTGAATGATGTTGTAAAGAGACATGAAGAGTATTATTTCCAGCAAGATTCTCTTGTGTTATTTTATAAAGTGAGGGCCTTTTGCATAAACTAAAAGCACTTCAGTTTGCCTTTGCTTTTCACATATTTCCAGCTCCACAAAGTCGAACTTCAGGGAAATTCAAATCAAAACCACACTGAGATACCACCTCCCACCGATCAGAGTCGCTAAAATGAACAAATCAAAAGATGCTGGCGAGGGTGTGGAGAGACGGGCACCCTCCTCCACTGTTGGTGGGAATGTAAACTGGTGCAGCCGCTCTGGAAAACAGTGTGGAGGTTCCTCAAAAAACTATTGATAGAACTCCCCTATGACCCAGCAATAGCATTGCTGGGGATTTACCCAAGGGATACAGAAGTGCTGATGCATAGGAGCACATGTACCCCAGTGTTCATAGCGGTACTTTCTACAATAGCCAAATCATGGAAAGAGCATAATGTCCATCACCTGGTGAATGGATCAAGAAGATGTGGTATGTACATACAATGGAGTACTATATGACAATGAGGAAGAATGAAATATGGCCATTTGTAGCAAAGGGGATGGACCTTGAGGGTGTCATGCTAAGCGAAATAAGTCAGGCAGAGAAGGACAGATTACCATATGTTTGCATTCATAGGTCTAACAGGAGAGACCTGGCAGGGGACCATGGGGAGAGGAAGGGGAAAAAAGAGCTGGGAAGAGTGAGGGACACAGGTCAAGGGAGACTACTGAATACTGAAAAGAGACCATGGACTGAAGGGGGAGGGAGAGGGAGGGGGTGATGGTCATGGTGGGGGGCACCTGTGGGGAGAAGCACTGGGTGTTATATGGAAACCAATTTGACAATAAACTATTAAAAAAAGATTTTTCTTTAAAAACATTTGTGAATGATGTTGTAAAGAGACATGCAGAGTATTATTTCCAGCAACATTCTCTTGTGTTATTTTATAAAGTGGGAGCCTTTTGCGTAAACGAAAAGCACTTCAGTTTGCCTTTGCTTTTCACGTATTTCCAACCACACAAAGTCGAACTGTGTAAAAGTGCCCTGCTCTGCCTCGGGAGGGCTTCTGGATGGAGTGAGTGGCGGTGCGGGCACAACATGAGCCTCACAGCTGGACACGCGCCCGGCTCGCTAGTTGTCCTTCACCTGGAACGTCCTGCACTGAGACAGTGGTTTGTAGGTGCCCGGGTTTTTGCTACAGAACCATGTCTCCATCCATTGACGAGTCTATTACCTTGTTTTTGATACTTAATCAGAAAAACGCAGTCCATCCTTATGGTAGCAAAGGTGGATTCCCTTAGGGAGGAATTATTTAGAAATCGAGGACTATTATGTATTTCATGTGGGATCAGCTAATTTAATCTCTGGACAGTTGGACTGTGATCTGAAAGGCCGCTGAGTGTGGTTGTGTGTGTGTGTGTGTGTGTCAGGAGAGAGCTGGGGCGTGAGCTTTGGGTCATCAGTGCTTCCACATCGACAGAAGCTGTAAAGAGCAAACTACACCATAAATTCCAGACCAAACCACATGAACTGAATCAAAATTTTGCAGTGGGGACATTCACCACTGTCAATCAGTATACGAAGTGTATCAACAAGAAACAAGAAAATTGGTTTAAAAACCTCAAAATGGCACTACTTGCAGCAAGTGTGTATTTCCTTAGTAATTGGGTAATTAAATGAAAACAAAAGTTGAGCAGTGCATAAACTTGTCTATCTTTCAACAAATGGAAGGATGTAGAACAGAAATTAAATTCTTCTCCATGGCCTTGAGGGTAGCACTATAATTTTCTAGCCTATCCACTTTGTAAAGCTGAACATAAATGGTAATTCACAGGATTTTTACGTAATGCCATGTTTCAGTGCTTCCTTTTTGAAATTAACATGAACTCTTATGTCATACCTCCTAAAATTTTAGAATATTTTCATTTTAAATGTCTTCTTTGCTCCCCAGGATTTTCTAATGTAGGTCACACCTCAGGAAGCCTGGTAGCAGTGTCTCAAGGCCACTGTGTATTTGACTCGCAACATACTGTCATCGTCTCAGAATCCATTACTTTCCTGCCCCCCCCCACCCCCCACCTCAGTCTCACAGACTCCCCCGCACATGCATCAATCTCCAGGAAGCTGGTGCAGCCAATGTCCTCCGGAAGCCCCCGCTGCTCTCACACAGCATCTCCATCCCACCCCAGCTGACCACTCCCCCCAGAGGCTTTAAGTAACTTCAGTTCTGCCTCATGTTCTCAGTGTTGGGATTGCAGTGTTTGTCCACAGGTACAACCGACAGAGGAAAACCCAGGAAGTTCTCATCGTCATCTCTGTACTTATAGTAGATCTGCTCCTGATGGTTGACACACAGGCCAGGTGCTTGTCATTGTGGCCTGTACCTTACCAGCCACGGCCGAGGCTCCTCTGCCCTGGAGTAAAGCCGCACCGGCAGCCTCTCAAGGGCCTGTGATTTCCATTTTGAGGAGCAAGCACTCCATCGGGCAGCAAGGCAAAGCTTTCTGATCACGTGAGCTGCCAGGGGACGGAGAGGGAGCACATGTGGGTGGAGCAGAAGTCAATGAGAGGAGAATTTTAGAAGCTGCTGAGGGGATCCTGGCAAACTTCATCTGTGATGCTCTTAGATGCCTTACCCCAGGAGCAGAACACTTGCCCAGATAAACACTGATCATCATGTCTGTTTAACCCTGTACATTGGTGGACCTTCTCTCAGTCATCTCTCTGTGGAACCCTCTCATCCCCTATCTGAGCCTGTACATCCAAAAAGATAAGGTTTGACAGAGTGTTGGAAGCATCTCTGTCAGCTACAGTGTGGACAGAGAATCAAGACAAGAGAGGTAACAAGAGTTTTCATCCCACATCTGCCAGTAACTCGTCGTCGGATATTTGGGGGTGACAGTTAATTGCTTGAGATGTCAGTTTTATCCCTTTTTAGCATTGTGGAGTTGATATTTCCTTTGGACATATAACCTGTTTACTTTTATGGTTTCTTAAGTCATCTCATATGCCTAAGAGTTAGGCTTCCAAATACACATAGAGACCAGTTGTTGCCAAAGTATAAGCATGAACACTAGGAGTAATTGTTCTCGCACTAATGCGTTATTGTTAGGCTCAG
Organism: Helogale parvula; assembly: GCA_004023845.1. Classification (NCBI taxonomy): domain Eukaryota; kingdom Metazoa; phylum Chordata; class Mammalia; order Carnivora; family Herpestidae; genus Helogale; species Helogale parvula. Next base: position 4,057 of record PJEM01011405.1, read on the forward strand.
CATACCATACACAGAGGTTTGCTGAAATTGTCTCCTGATCAGGAAAGATTAACTTTGTCATCAGAAACTGAACAGATATGCTCAGAGACGTTCCTTGCCCTCGGTCTAGAGCTTGGAAATAGCAAACTGAAGATAAGAACCCAGGACTCACCTGCTCTAAAGTTCTTATTTCCCCTAGAGATTCCAAACATATTGAAAGTAACATTATATACAAAGGGTCATAGAGATGAAGCGGAATGAATCATATTTTTCCTCCTGGATCATTTGGTCTTTGCTGAGATGTGAAATATAAACAATCCATGAAATGAGTGCTTAGAACACTCAAATTTTACCAAGTATAAGTAACTTGATGTATAGTAACAGAATACTAAGTATGTAAGTGTATTACAAATTAATTTGCAGCGAGCCCAGTAATTTTTTTTACCTTATTCTACTTACCTCCATTTTAAGCGTTGGAGATAGATCAATTTATTTTTGTGTCTAGGAATGCTTGAATTCAGTAGAATTAAAGTTCACCGGTACAGTGATGTCTTCATATGCTATTTAGTTGTGTGGCTGATTTCATGAAATTCATTCAACTTCTCATAGTGATGCTCAACATGGCTCTTGAGGTTTCCATTCAGAATTCACTGGAAGATGAGGACTAAGCATCACAGATGATCGGACTGTGCTGTTCTGCCCTCACAGCCTCTGGAATTGGCACATCAGCTGCGATTTTCTGAGGTTTTTTTCTACCATGTTTTTCAAGAAACAGATCAAAGTATGCTGGCCTACCTCTGTCAATACTGGTGTTTGTTCTGCTCTCTGGCAGAACCTCAAACACTGAACTGCAAACTCTGCCCCCACAGTTTATAGTCATGAACCACATACCCAGTGGGAAGAGACAGAGAGGAGATCTCTCTGCTCTTGATTCGCTCAGCAAACTTCCTCTAGGGACCAGATCCTCAAGGTTTTCTAGACAGAAGTCATGACAATGGGGACTAAAGAACCTTATCAAAGAAACTTTGATGTTGTGCTATTGAATTGGGATTTCTTCTCTTTTGCCAGCTATTCATGAGTTCTCTGAAGGCATGCACTTACTTCAGTCAGGATGGAATTCTTTATTCCACATACAAATTCTCTAAATAGAACTCTATTTACCTTTAGGACACTGCTTTATTAACTTGTTTTCTAATAAATTTTACATAAAGTAGTCTTAAAAATTAAGAGAGTCAATTAACCTAGAGTCAAAACATCCCTTATCTTTCATGGATTTGAAATTTTTTAGGCTTAATTACTAAAATCTCCTTGGACTCAAAATTACATAGATGGTCCTGTAAGATTTAATTTTTTTTACTGCAATATTTAATCTAGCGAGGATATATATTTATTTTTTTATTGACTATAAGATGTAGGCTCATTTTTATTTCTTTTCCAGATGAATAGATTTGACAAGCATATATTTATAATTTTCAAAAGTTATTAGGATATACAATGGAGAAAAAAAAGCACAAGTTTTTAATCAATTTGAGGACCTACCACATAGCTCAATAGGAAATGGACGAATTGCAGGAATTCACAATGTAGAGATGAAGCAAATCCAGATCACCAATATAAGAAAAAAATGACCAAATACTCAAATAGAGAAGTATATATTGAGACAGCGATGATAAAATCCTTCATTCTCACCTTGTGGAAGCCAAGGGAGAATTGAAGTCTATCGCTGATGAGAACAAAGGGGAAAGGCCCCTCACAGATTTGTGGAGGAAATGCAAAGTGTTACTGGCTTCCTGAGGGGAAAATTGACAATGACCTTTAAATCCTCCATATTCTCAAACTTGTGCTGTCCCTCCTTGGAATCTCTCTCATAGGAATATAACAGTGTCGCCTGGGTGACTCAGTCAATTAAGCTTCTGCCTCTTGATTTGGGCTCAGGTCAAGATCTCTTGTGAATTTGAATCCCTCATCAGGGCTCTGTGCTGACAGCATGGAGTCTGATTGGGATTCTCTTTCCCTCTTTCTCTCTCTGGCCCTCCCGTATGATCTCTCTCTCTCTTTCAAAATAAATAAGTAAACTTCTGGAAAAAAAAAAAGGAAAACCGGAAATCCAATAATATATAAAGACTAATGGACAATAATGCTCTGTTTTAGTGCCTGAAGACAGAGAAAAATACAGTCTTTTAATAGGAAACACACTAAATAATTAATATGGTCACATAATGGGAAATATTCTTCGATCTAAAATAGGCAATGTTGGCTCTAACAAATGGTTTGGAGACGTTTTCCTAAGCTATTGCTGACTGCAAATAAATGCAGGAAAATGGACATAACATGGTAGACTTTTGTAAAATAATGATTTAAAATGCCCTGAACGTGATTTTTAAATGTCTTATCTGTATGAGATTTCATGAGAAAATATAATTTGTTTTCTCTGGAGTAAAAACAAAAGCTGCTTCGTAGGTGATTAGCATGAATAACTGGACACAGTCAGAGGGCAATAGCCCAAGGAAGAAAAGGAGGGAGGGCATGAAGAAAAACTGGAAAAGAAACGGAATTAAGATGTTATGTATATGAAACATTTTTTTGAAATTAGTAGCAGTGATTGTTTCTGGACAGACTAGATATAAGGATGGGATGGTCAGGGCAATATTGTACTACTGTGTGAATTTTTTAATAATTTTTAACAGGTTTAGCTTATTTCAACAGGTTGAATTTAAATGAATAAAATTATAGTCTAAAAGAAAGTAAGCAAGGACTAAAGAAAATATAAATAAAAATAAATACTAATTCTGAAGAACAGATGAAGTGTGTATAAACTGAAACTGTTTCAGAAGTCCTAAAACATAGAAATTACCAAGCAATGCCCACCTCTCCAGGTCCTGAAATGGAGAAGGGTCTGCTGAATCTATTATCCAGACAGATGCCCTGCTGTCCTTTGAAGGGATTATTCCTGCAATAATCCTGTGATTATGGCTCTTGCCCTATGAGAGTGACTCATTATCTTCATAGATGGGTAGTACCGAGACAGGCTTGGAGAGGTTCAAATAGAATGTGTTTGGAAACTTGCTGATTCATATGGACATCCCACTCTTGTCCATTTTTGTTTTATTTCCCCTCTGTTACCCAGAGTCATAAGCCTCCCTTCTCTCCATGAGGACTCATTTTTCAGAAATCTACTCAATAGCGTACCTCTCTTCTTCTCCTTGTAAAAAACTTCTGGAACACTTTATTGGTTGGTGATTCTCTGACCATCCAAATTCTTTTTTTGGTGGAAGATGTATTATTGTACAGTTGATCTTGGAACAATGCTGGAGGTTAGTGGCACTACCACGTGCAGTAAAATATTCACCCAAAACTTTAACCCCCTGAAATCTTACCACTAACAGCCTATAAAATATGAAATACCATATAGATACAGTTTCCCCCCACAGGAAGCCTTACAGATAACATAAAGAATCCATTAATACATATTTTGTATGTTATATATATTATACACTGTATTCTTTTTTTTTAAATATTCTGAACATTTATTTATTTTTGAAAGAGCATGAGCAGGGGAGGGGCAGAGGAGACACCAAATCCCAAGTAGGCTCCAAGCTCTGAGCTGTCAGTACAGAGCCCGATGCGGGCCTCGAACTCACAAACCACGAGATCATGACCTGAGCCGATGTTGGCCCCTATGTGTCTCTATGCACTGTATTCTTACAATAAAACTAGAGAAAAGAGAATGTTAGAAAATTCTAACAAGGAGAAAATTGGACTGGGACTGTAATTGCTGAAAAAGATTCCTTGTGTAAGTGGACCCCACACATTGCAAACCCAACTTGTCCAATGGTCAGCTATGTCAGAAATGCTGTTGCTGCAAACGACTCAGGACTACTTAGCATCCTAATTGCTAGATCTTGCTTCTCAGCCATTCAGTGCACAGAGCTGGATGACATATTTTAACACTTATGAATTCCTATTAGCTTCACGTGCTGTTATCTTCCTTCGTACAAGACTCACTTTTGTTTTGCAAGGCAGAGTGCAGTGTTGAGCGCCTTCATCCAGGTAGGGTCCAACCTACTGAAGACAGAGCTGCCATATTGGAAAACACTGGCCTCTCTCCTTGTCCCTATTCTTAGGGATAACAGTCCTCAAGGTCTTTCAGTTGAGGGAAGACTAGAGCAACTCTGGGATAGTTGCAAACTCTACACCAACTCCTCAGCACCACAGGATTGTTGAAAAGTCACCTGTGTTTTTCAGAGCTGTTGGACAAACCTTTTAAATTTCCTTCCCTACTGGGAGACCTGGGTGGCTCAGTCGGTTAAGCGTCCGACTTAGGCTCAGGTCAGGATCTCACAGTTCGTGGGTTCAAGCCCTGCATTAGGCTCTGTGCTGACAGCTAGTTCAGAGCCTGGAGCCTGCTTCGGATTCTGTGTCTCCTTCTTTCTCTGAGCCTCCCCTGATGGCACTGTTTCTGTCTGTCTCTCAAAAATAAATAAAAAACATAAAAAAAATTTTTTTTTAATTTCCTTCCCTACTTAACTTAATGGCTCGCCAACTTCTGTTAGGGGGCAATTCCCCTGTATGTCAGGACCTCAACTCATTTCTATCACATTATACATCCTCTTGTGTCCATCTTGGACAAGATGGGTTTGATGTGTGTGGGGTCCACTTACACACGGATTCTTTTTCTTATCTATACAAGAATGACACATTTCTGGGCTTTTCTTTTCTTCACTGCTATCAGTCATTCTACTAGCTCAAGATAATTTATCAGCTTCTTGTATCCAGAGTCAGCAAATTCCCCAAGAAAAAAAAACTAATGCTCACTTCATACCTCTTCATTCTATGGAACATATATATATTTTTAATGTTTTTATTTTGAGAGAGAGACAGTGTACGAGTAGGAGAGGGGCAAAGAGAGGGAGACACAGCATCTGAAGCAGGCTCCAGGCTCTGAGCTGTCCAGAGCCCAATGCGAGGCTCGAACTCATTAACCGTGAGATGGATCATGACCTGAGCTGAAGTCGGACACTTAACTGACTGAGCCACCCAGGCGCCTTTTCATTCCATGGACTATTACACTGAATACGTATTTTTTTGTGTTTGTCCCTCAGTAGCTCTCTGATATTTCACACAAATTATTTGTTGTGTATCTTATGCTTTTTCTAGTTCTTGACTTCTGAAAACTATTCTATTTTTCCTGGAAACAGAATTCTTGAATCAGATTTCAGCTGAATTTGTCATAAGCAGCACATGTTTGCTGGTGTGGGTGGCCTCAGTGGAACAGCCAAGGTTCATACATAGTTCTCATGTCCGTCACTGACATGACCACCTTCAAGGACTCTGAGAGGGATCCTGGCAGTGCATGCACATAGACATGTTATCGTAAGACTTCCAAAAAATAATTTATCCATAATTAGTTACGGTCACACTCTCTTTTCCACTCCAACTTCCCAGGGAAGGGAGACTAGGCAGAAAAGGTGACCAAAGTAAAGCCATTTTGGTTTTATGCCAATCCTTAACATAAAAGTCAACAGGTCATAAAAAGAGTCACAAGGTCCAAGTCAGGGAAAAGCTTAGGACCCCACTTCCTCAGGCAGTAAAAGCCACAAAGGCTGGACATTCTTCAGATTGCTCCTTGTGGGTAATTCCACAACTGTAAGTTGATGAAAAACAAACTGTCTGATTTAAGTGATAAAATAAAAAGAGTAAGCTCCTCCCTAAACGGTCAGCTAATTAAACAAAACAAAAAAACTATTGAAACCATTGGTTGGAGGAGAAAGGTCACTGTTTGCTTCTACACTTAATGCATCTTTGTTCCTTTCTCTACATGGCTTGTTCTTGAATTCTTTCTCGCACAAAACCAAGAACCCTATGGACCATTTTCCGGAATGAGATCTGCCTTCTTGGAGTTGCCACGAGTCTGACATCCTCTGACATAATTTTCATGTCAATTGGTAATGACATAGTGGACACAGCCATTCCCACGTTTGGAATGGGCTCCTGGTGTAGAAATGGCTTCTGACCCTGCTGCTTTACGGGTGTCTGATGGACGTGGGGTGCAAGGCAGGATGTGAAGACACCGGGGATGCCCGAGCCTGAAAGGTGCGCAGAGCATGAGGAAGACGCAGCTGCTCATGCCTCGGAATATGAGCACGTGATCACTGCAGGCCCCCTGTTGACGAAGTGGTGTATTTTCAGAGACATAAAAGAGAATCCCAACACAAATGCATATAAAGAATCTTTTCAAAAAGTTAGTAGAACTCAACTCTACTTTGGGAAGGTATTTTGCATTGGTCAAGAAAAACAAGTGAGAAATCACAGATCTCTGATGTATAAACAAAGAGTACCTTCCATTGTCACCTTGAATTTGTTTATTATAAAACAATTACAGAAAATCTGTCAGGCAAGTTAACTAATGAAATCTGACCCCCAAAACCCCAGTAAGTCTGAGTATATGAATCACTGAAATTGTATTTTCTTCAGATAAAGTCTGAATAGAAATAATGAATAGGATCTTGGATTTGTTTTTAATATTCCAATGAACAAAGAGACAGGAATCAAAGAGCATCTTTGAGAGTGATTTGCGTTGTTAGTATTTGAAGAAAATATTGACGTCAATGAAGGTAACAGAAAAGTAATAAAATGTCACTATAATATATGCATGGGACATCAATGAGAAAATGATTAATGAAGTGCTATTATGTTATGTCATTTATTGCTTTACAAGAAAACTTTCCATCTCCGTGCCTCCCCCCCATCTTACAAAACTTGTAAACATGGAAATGACCATAGGTTTTCCCTAAACGTGAAACAACAGGGAGGACTTACAAGCCTTCTTGATACTGGGTTGCGAAGGCAAAAGGAAATTTCTAAGCTATTTCTATTAACTTATAACAAGTAAAATTTGATCAACCACACCACACTAAAGCAGAGATTCAATTATCTTTCTATTCTTTCTGTAGAAAATTGTGACATGAAATTACTTTTTACTTTTAAAAGAATGGAAAAGTAACTAAGGAGTTTTGGAAATGGAAAGCATAGATGTGTATCAGTCAATTAATTTAAAAATGATATTTTTTTACATTTTGTGATGTCAGGGAGGAAAATATTTTCCTCTACCTTCTTATGTTCCATAACTGAGGGCATAGAAGTTAAAATAACAAAAGATAGATTAACAAGATGAAGGCATACAATTTTTATTAATATTTTATTGCTTAGGAGTTCACAGAAAAAATTTTTTTTAACATTTGTTTATTTTTGAGAGATAGAGAAAGACAGATCATGAGCAGGAGAGGGGCAGAGAGAGAGGGACACACAGAATTGGAAACAGGCTCCAGGCTCTGAGCTGTCAGCACAGGGCCTGATGTGGGGCTCAAACCAATGAACGCCAACTGAGCCACCCAAGCACCCCAGGAGTTCACAGAAAAGAGGGGAAACCCTAGGCAGCAGATAGACGCAGGGGCTTATATATTATTTTAACAAAGGGAGTTTGGACTTCAAGGGACAATTAACTATGGAGACATGAAGTAAGTAAATAGGGGAAGCCAATGGAAAATAAGGGCAATTTCAATAAAGATTGATTTATGTAGACTCATCTCAATGCTCAGTCTGTCCCCGGTGATAAGAGTGCCCCCTTTTCCTGGTATGGGGGGTCATTTACATCTGGATTTTAGATTAAAAAGGGGAAGGCATCTGCTGATTCTCATTGGTCTTCACCTAAAAATAATCCTTGGGCCAAACAGATATATTTTAGACTGGCTTATCCTAATAATGGCTTCAGAGGCGATAATGGCTTTTGTCTCCTTTTAGAAACAGGTAATTTGTGTGATCTTTCTAACTGTAAGTATATATTGATTATTATATCTAATTTTTTATTTGTTATTCTATATTTATTTTGTTAAAGTGGACCTCCAGAATTGTGTAAGCTTCAGGCTTACCCAAGCCTGGATCAGCTTCTTCTGTTTCCACAAATACAGGACTGTAAGTGGCAAGAGCGGTTTTCCAATTACAGTAGAGGGAAATGATTCTAGAATTTTCTAGGTGCTTTGGCAGCAGTTCCCTGGCTCTAGAATCTTTCTGACTCAGGCAAGGTGGTGTGAGGGAGCACACACAGACCCCTGCCATGTGAGTTCTGTGTCAGGGTTCTGGGAGCTGCTTCTGGAAGCTCAGCATAAAGCACACATGCTCCTGAGCTTGTGAAGTTGCTGGACTTCTGGAGAACTCCTTTACTTAAGTGAACTGAGACCAACTGCTTTGTTAGCAATTAAGAAGCCTTCTAGATATGGGAACTGGTACCAGCGGTGAAGGTTTGGGGTGATGCTGAATGCTCTGGAGCCGATGGCCAAGAAAGAATTCTTGAAGATGTCTTTGGTGAAAAAGGTGATTTAATTGCAGCACGGGGACAGAGAGGCCCCGTGGGCAGAAGGAGCTGCACTGGGGTCCTGATGGGTAACTCACTACCTGCCTTCAGGTTGGGAGGGGGTCAGGGATAGAGTCAGTCTCTAAGGTACTTTTCTAGCTGTTGTTAGGAAGACATCATTTATTACTGTTTAGTAAAACCTCAGTAGTGACCCTTCAGATGTCTATCAGGGGGTCATAATTTTGGAGTATGATTGCCAGTATATATCATATGGGGGGGGGGTGGAGAAAAAGGAAGTTTCCAAGGGAATTTTTATATGTTAAAGTCGACCTACAGATTCTAGGGTGGTGGGTGGGTCAGGATCATGTTAAGCCAAGGTTGTCTTGTGCCCTCAGCCAAGTGTCCTCATCCGGGCAGCTGAGCCCCTAGAGGGAGGTCACTCTGCCGACTTCAAGGACTTGTTGGTGGACTGTAAGGCACTAAGGGAATTTAATTTTTCATTTGCTCTAGTTTCTCACATCACCATGGGAAGCACTTAAATGCCTTCCCTTCATTCTTGGGTGGCCAGGAGCGTCCGAGGAACACACACAGATCCCACCTGGGGTGCCGTGACCCTCCCTGGCCGCTCTGGCCTGTGCGGGAGAGCCGGCTTGGGTTCTTTTCCTGAGGGAAGATAAGAGAGAAGGGAAAAGGGGGACGTACGGGAAATAAAATACAACACTCACGGTTTCTGGTTGTGCGGAGAGAAAAAGAGCGTTTAATAAGAGAATCGTTTCTTATATACATTCTCAGGGCAGAAGGAACAAAGCATTTGACTTACGTCAGAATACCAGGTAAAAGAAACGCCCCAATCTGCCTTCAGCAAAGCTGGGAGGCGGAGAATTAACACTGAATGGTTTTGATCTTATGCACCTAGGCCCTCTGGTCTGTCTCAGCATGAATGTCCCCAACTTCCAGATGCAAATCTTGTTTACTGCTCACTCTGCTGAGTGAATAATCCTTGCCTTGAGGCAGACAGAAACATGGCAGTCCCCGACACTGGGGTGGGGGGGTAGGTGCTGTAACCTGTACTTTGCCCTCAGCTCCCCCTGCACTCCCTCATCAGTAAGTCACCTCCTGTGGTATCTGGAAAGAAGCTTTGCGTTGGCGGCTTGTTGCTGTAGATCCTGAGAGCAGGCCCAAGGGTGGGAAGCGGAGTTTGGGAAAGATGCCTGAAGCTCAGGAGCTTGAAGGAATAATACTGCAATCTCCTGGCTTGAAACTATCGGCTCAAATCACGATCAGAGGAGCAGGATTCCTTTTAAATAAAAGATTGCCCTTAGCCAACCTTTCATTTCTTGTCCTTGTTGGGCTATGTGTAAAAAAACAAGTTACAGAGAATGATTTTGTGGGTTTCTGAGTCAAATTCTAAATCAAAGTCATAGCCCTGTGGTATATTGTTCTATAAGAAATGGATATTTAATCTTGGTCCCTGGTTTTTGGCCTAAAAACTTGTAAAATGCTGGGAATTTCCTGAGTGATGGGAATAAAAAGTCTTTTGTTACTCATCATAAACTCCTTCCCAGCATGCCTGAGTTTACTATGCTAAAGAAGGGACTCTGGGTGGGGCCCCCGGCACTTTCAGAAGGGTGCTGGTGGCCTTGGGACCAGCCACGGGATTAGGGGGTTGGAAGTTTCAGCTGCACCTCCAGACTGTCTGGAGGGACTGAGTTCGTCACCAGTGGCCCAGGACCTAGCCAACCACGCCAAGATGACAGAAGTCTGGGTTGGAGGACACACGGACCTGCAGGCAGGCGGCACACCCAGGGACCTTGCCCTGGGGATTTCTTCCATCTGGCTGTTCTGAGCTGTGTCTTTTCCATAAACCAGTAATGTAGCTTTGCTGTTTTCCTGAGTTCTGTGAGCCACTCCTGAAAATTTTCAAACCTGAGGAGGGGGTTGTGGGAGCCCCTGAATTTATAGTCAGTCGGTCCCTGTCCTTGCTCTTTGTGTCTGAAGTGGTGGTGGTGGTCTTGTGGGGCTGAACCTCTTAACCTTTGGGATGGATGCCAATCTGGGTTTGTTAGTGTCGGAACTGAATTGAATTGTTGGACATCCAGTGGTGTCTGAGTTGGAGAAGTGAAAGGCCCTGTGCATTCGCTGTCAGAAGCAATGTGAGAAAAGTAGTTCAGAAGTGACTCAAGTAAAAAGAGTTCGAGAGCCCTGCATGATTTATTTTTGATGAGACGTTGGACATTATTTGGGAAAAAATGGGACCCTGAGAATTGGAATAGAGGCACTTCTGTGGTTTTAGACGATTCTGTGTATCTAAACTCTTAAAACCCATGGAGATTTCCATGAGAGAACTAGAGTCTCCTCTCCTCTAGTGAAGGGGTCAGCTGAGAGGATCTTGACTGAAGCAGCTCCTTCACAAGAAGATGACAATTGTCATCAGTTCCTACTCCTGAGTGCCCTCACTGCCGAGGAGAGGATCACGGTGTGCCCCAGGGGAAACATTTATAACTGAAATCTTGGAGGGAACGGCTTCCACACTTACCTGCAGGCATTTGCTTTAGTTTCCTCATTACAAACTCAGTGAGTACGAGTGGGAATGGTTTCTGCAGGTGACACACCAGGGCGGGAGAATATTTTACATGGAGATGGTTTTATCATTCTGGATTTACTAACAGGTTTGGAATAAATGACCGAGTTTGAATAGCTGAGAATGTTTTCCTGTTTGGCTGTTTTACAGTTTGGGCTACATGGTGGGCTACAGTTGAGTGCATTTAATTTGCTAGAAATTCGTTAGAATATAAATGGATTTGCCTTGTGCTGCGGGATCACTCACTTCCAGAACGTGAGATGGCCCGGAGGATGTTACATTTATCCTGGAATTGAGAGTTGGCGTTGAGAATTACCTGGGATGAGGGTGTCTGATCTGGGAAGGGCACCTGTGAGACCGCAGCTCCGTACTGTTAGTATTTCTCTGACATTTTCCCAATGGTACCTCCAGTCATTGTCTGAGTACTTGTGTACTGGGGAAGGAATTCCTCTTTTCTAGGATTTTTGGACCTTAGGTCTGAGCTGCTACCCCCACCCCCAGACTCTGACTACTTAGTCAACCACTAAGTGTTGAGATTTGCAGCAGTTAAAGGACGTTTCCTGTTTTCATTCAGGTCTAACTTCTGAGGTCCAGACAGCCCACAAGTGCAATTTGTAGTCATTTCCCCTGATGCAGGATGCAGGGCCGCCCCTGTGCTCAACAACTGAACGAACTCCATGTTGACTCTTTGATCCTCAGAGCAAAAGGCATTATGGCTGGAAGGGCGGAGTGGAAGTTCTGAAAATGGATTGTTACTGACAATAGTAGTTCCCCCAAATCAATACCACTTCCTGGGAAGATTTCAGAGAGCAATGCTTCCATGAAAGACCTGGGTGGCTCAGTTGGTTAAGCGTCTGACTCTTGGTTTCAGCTCAGGTCACGATCTTGTGGTTCCTGGGTTCAAGCCCCACATCTGGCTCTGTGCTGACAGTGAGGATTCTGTTTGGGATTCTCTCTCCCTCCCTCTCTCTCTACTCCTTCCACACTCACACTGTCTCTGTCTCAAAAAAAAAAAAGACTTGAAAGATTGTCTTGGATCCTTCTTACTATTTTTTGTTTGGCTGTGCATAGACAGATGAACCCAGTGAATGATATGGGTTATTGTAAGCTTAATCAGGTGGCAATTTTAATTGCAGTTGGTCTTGAAGTTGTGGCCTTTTTACTATAATAATGAATCTAGCTTCTGGTTCCTGGCATGTACCTACTGCCAATAACAGTTATGCCATGAGCCAGTAACACCCACAGGGCGGGAGCACAATATACTCTAATCAGTTACCCCCATCAGCTCTCAAGCTCATCAGAACCATCATCTGACAGGATTTCATGGCATTTCCCCAATGTTTGGTGACGTTGAAGGTTTTCAGGTGCTTATGCACCATCAATACATCCTCTGTGGTGAGATGCCAGTTATATTTTCTACCCATTTTCAAATCGTTATTTGTGTTTCTATAGTTGAGGTGTTTTTCTTCCTTCCTTCCTTCCTTCCCTCCTTCCTTCCTTCCTTTTCTTTCTTTCTATCTTGAGAGAGAGAAAGAGAGGCAGAGCAAGAGCAAGGTAGGGACAGAAAGAGAGAGGGAGACACAGAATCTGAAGCAGGCTCTTTACTCTGAGCTGTCAGCACAGAGCCCAACTCGGGGATTGAACTCACAAACCGTGAAATCATGACCTGAGCTGAAGTTGGATGCTTAACGCACTGAGCCAACCAGGGGCCCCTCTATAGTTGAGTTTTGACCATTCTTTACATAATCTCATTGTGGGTCGTTTGTCAGATATATGGTTTGCAAGTATTTTCTTCCAGAATGTGTAGCTAGTCCTTTATGCTCATAACAGGGACTTTCACAAAGCAAGTGTTTCCAATTTTGATGAAGTCCAACTTTGTTTTTTTCCTTTTATGACTCATGCTTTTGGTGACATGTCTAAGAAAATAAAACTTTATGCAGTTTTATTTTTCGGTTTATCTTTCTTAGAATTTCTGAAGTTCTTAAATCAGTTAGTTAATGGTTTTTATTGGTTTTAGAAAGTTCTAAACAATTATCTTCTCATATTGTGCTTCTGCCCCACTCTTTTTCAACTTCTCGTCCCCTAATTAATTATTTGTATCTGAAACCTTTTGTGTAGCCCTGTATGTGTTTATGTTCATAATTTGTTTCCACTTTTTTCTTTCTTGGTGTTACAGTTGTAGTTGGGTTTTTTCTATTTCTAGTGACTACTTCTATGTTACTATGTTAAACTCAGACTGAAGTTTTTCAGTTGTTTTTTACTTTTCATTTCTGGAACGTACATTCTTTTCATTTCAGTTCTCTGGTATATTTTTTGCGTTTCAAGTCTCTGGTGAAACTCACAGGAGAGTCGTTTTTTGTTTGTTTGTTTGTCCATATTTTTCAACAAGCTAATCACAGTTATGTTAAAATATCCATCTACTGACTTCATGATCTGGGTTATCTGTAGATAAAGAGATCTGTGGATCTCTTTCTATGATTTTTAAAAAAAATCTTGATTACCAATTATATGGTCTTGTCTCTTTTCATGTCTAATAATTTTTATTGCATATTTGACTTTGTATAAATGCACAATAGGGACACCTGAGTGGCTCAGTCGGTTGAGCCTCTGACTTCAGCTCAGGTCATGATCTCACATTCGTGGGTTCGAGCCCCGCGTCGGGGTCTGTGCTGACAGACAGTTCAGAGCCCGAGCCTGCTTCCAATTCTGTGTCTCCCTCTCTCTCTGCCCCTCCCTGCTCATGCTCTGTCTCCCTGTCTCAAAAATAAATAAAACATTAAAAAAATAAATGCACAATAAAAGCATTAGATGATGTGATTTTTCCATGATGTCCTTGAAGAGGACGAGAGGCGAGAAGGGAAAAGACCTTGAAGTAGGTCAGGTGAAGAGTTCTTTTTCTCCCACTTTACTATCTTCTCCCCCTGCTACCTTGTCTCCTTACATACAACCTCAACAAGTGTCTCACGTCTTTCATTTTGCTAAATTCCTCTAAATTTTCCCTTCTCCTCCCTCTATTTTATCCTCTTACCCAAGAATTTACTCCCTAATCATCTGCCTCTTTAGGTTTCTTTAAAATAAGCTAAAATCCAATATAGAATATAATAAGTGCAGTATACGTGTAAAGGATCGTGAATAAAGAGCTTCTGGAACCCAGATGAGCAAACAGCCAGAAAACCAAAGAGTAATAAGAGTATTTTCTAGGAAGCATATGTCAACTAACCTTGATGATTTTGGAATGAACTTTCCCATCTGGGAGAACATCATAGGCAAGGAGAGATACAGTGAGGAGAAATCGCCATTATCCAAGAATCTACTTTATGTCAGGGACAATGCTAGATCTCAGTATTTCTTACGTCATGTAACTTTCACAGAAACTCTTTAGAGTAATTTTTCTCCCTCATGATGGTGAATGAGGTTTTTAGTTTTGAAGCCTGTGGAGACTGTTTCTGAGCTGCAGTTCGAGCCATTCTGTCTCTAAAGGTGTTTGTTCCAAGTTATTCTCCAGAGATGACTCAGTTTGTCATTGTTTAAGGAACATGGTGAGTAGCTTAATGCATTTGAAGTGTAAACTCAACTGCAGCTCTTGTAGGTAGAGATGGAAATGGAGGCTGGTCCAGAACCAACGTTAATACTAAGGAATAAATGCGTATTTCTGTAGGCGATGAGGGTCACTTCAGGGCTTTAAGTACCTATATTCCAGAAAGGCTTCTTTTGTAACAAAGTGAAAGATAATTTTAAGCAGCAAGACTCCAGAGATTAACTAACGAACAAACCAAGTAAGAGTTAATGATACACTGGTGAGGGCCAGAGAGGCAAGAAGGGAAAAGACCAGGTGTGAAAGAGAGATGTTACAGGTAGTCTTAAAAACTCAATGAATATGAGCATTCAGGGAGAAAGATGGCTCAGGAAAACTGTAATATTTTAAAACCTGGTGACTGGACAAATTGCAATGAGGCAAAATTCAAGAAAAGCAGGCTTGGGAAATAAGGTTCAAAGAAGTGATGGACACTTGACATCGAGTTTTATGAATGTGTGTGGTAATAGTTTTATAAATAATCTGTTTACTTCCACAAAAGCTGCCTTGATAATAAATTAGACTAAGTTACATTAAAAGAGATTTGATTAAAGTTAATTTCATTTGATGGAAATGACTGACATAGACGTATAGACTTCATTGTATGGTGTCACATCACAACATTCTACGTCATACGGTAATATGCTGGGAAGTATCTCCAGTCGTCGTTTACAGAACCTCGGATTGTGCTATTTTATCTCACAGAAAAGATCTTTCCTTAACTATAACATTCCCATCAGTTACAAATTTAAAAGTGCTTGTAATGGTGAAGGGTGGTGATGAGCCAGGTGAGAGGGAAAGGGGTAAAAGTGATGTGGAAAAAAGAAAAACAAAACCTTAACCATTGCTTCTAAAATTTCCTCTTTGGCTGACAATTTCACATCCCCCATGGAGTTAGGTTCCCTATGAGGACCTCGTCTCCTTCATTTTTCAGAGGGACTCATTATCTCAGGTAAGAAATTCTGAACAGCATCAAATTCTCTAAATACTTCTCCCTTGTTTCCATGAGAAACTCTTTGGCTGAGATAGTATGAACTAAAAACTCATCTAGGAATAAGAGACAACTCCCAGTGGATGGCTCATCTGACTGTGCAAGAAGTCTGCTTAAAGAAAGATCTAATATTGATTAGGTTTGATTGCTCATCTATGTATTTCAATATTTGTTGATAGAAAAAATCAGTGTATGCCATTTGTTTATAAGTTACTGGAGATAATAATATTATCATTGTGTCTACCTACTAAATTTCGTCTCTACCAATATAAGTCGCAGTACAAAGATTATACTATGTGACTTTAATAACGTTTCTATTGAAAACATAATGTCTGACACAGTAATGACCAGTTGTGTTTTGTTTCTACATGACATAGTGTGTAGAAGTGGTCATTAAAGGTAGTCGGCCATAAGGTATTTGTAATAATGATTACTAAAACCTAAGAGATATTTTTGTTGTGCGCGCGGGCGCTCAGAAGCAAGGATGTGAGGATAAGGGAATGAGGAAATGAAGAGAGTTAAAGGATGGGGGCGGGAGGAACAACGTGAGTGATGCCCATATTGCTGCTTTATTTCTCACAGGCAAGCAGTTTCATACACAACACAGAGGGCCACAGCTGTGAAAAGACTTTTTTTCTTCTAGATAATATTTTCTCTGTTCTCACTGTTATCATTGTGCCACATTCCCTGGAAACATTACTATCTTAAAGACCGCCAAAGCTTGATGGACATTTGTGCAATTAACATTTTAACTCAAGAAACTTGAAGGACATTTGTATAATTAACATCTTAATTCAAGAGATTTAACCTCTGAGGAGCTGGGACAGCCACGAGGGTTATAAGAGCAGGAGAGCTTTCGCTGGATCGCACTCTCCCTACTGGCTCCTTGCTGCTGCTTCCCACATATTTTAAATGTACAAAGCACATTTATCTGCAGTATCTCGTGCAGACGAATTAAAATCTCTGGTTAGACGTGAAACGTCAGATTCATCTTCCTTTGAAGTCTTTGGCAGCTGAAAGTAGGAAATGTGCTTTAGAATTGAGGTTGTTTTTGTATTGTTCCCCTATATCTGTAACAGGAAGGTGGACCAGCACATGCATACTGTTAATTTTTGTCTCTTAAAAAAAACCAAAACCTGTTTAATTCCAGTGACTCAGGTTAAATTAATTTGTCAGTCAGATAGTAACTTTTTAAAGATAATTTTAATAACTTTACATTAAACCTGGCAAATTGATATGAAGTTATTTTAATATTTTTGGTCTTTTTTTTGTTTTTGTATTAATTTTTTAATGTTTATTTTTGAGAGTGGGAAAGAGAGAGAATCCCTAGCAGGCTCTGAGCTGTTAGCACAGAGCTCAATGAGGGGCTCAAACCCATGAACCGTGAGATCATGACCTGAGCAGAAATCAAGAGTCAGATGCCTAACTGACTGAGCCCCTTTACTAATCTTATGGGTCTAAAAGCAGCTCTTTTTTATCCGCCTTCCTTCTCTGGACTAATCTGCCTTAAACAGAAAATCTTCAGGTTAAGTTGTATTATTATGTACCTTATATTGCATAGAAAGTTAACCTTAAGTAAACAAAATGGTAAAAGACTATGAATAATAACTCTCTAAGAAAGTAGCAGGGTACACATGTCAAAAAGTAAACTGAGGCACGTCTTTTCATTGATTCTAGGGTCCTTTCTGAATGGAGTGTGAGGTGGCCACTTTCTGGGCCTTGTGTTCATCATCACTGGAGACCCAGTGAGGTAGATTCGGTGCCCCCTCAGTGTCTCTTGGGAGAAGCTGGTGCGTGGCGGCGGGGGGGGGGGGGGGTGTTGGGAAGAGTGGTATTTCCTCTGAGATCATATGCTCTCCCCACCCTCATTAGAGATAATTAGTTAAGGGAATTCTTTGAAAGGAAAGTTTTACTCCACTGGGGGAGGCAGAAAAGTGTCCAATCCTTATCAACTCCGAGACCCATAAGAAGTTCTTCCCTTCCACCTTGGATCCTTTGATCTTTCAGTGTCCCCACACTGAGTGTGCATCAGAGACACCCCAGCTTCCTTCCCGCTGCTCCGTACCTGGGGAGGGAGGGGGTGTGTGGATACTGGGGGCCTTGGGTGGTGTGATGACTGTGCTTGAGGACGCCCACTCCTTATCCATCCCCATTCACGCTTGCTCGGGTCTGGCCTCTTGATCTCCCCTTTCCTGGGGATTTCCTAAATGTCCTCTTCGTTTCCTCCTTGTTCTCACTCTGGTGACATCCCAGTGAAGTCCCAAAAAGAGAAAGAACTGTGGACATGGCATTTTTGAGGCTGCAGTCGAACTTGGTAAGTGAAGCGTTCTGTGCAGGAAGGAACGTGACCTTGGCCTCTATCCAGTCATCAGGTTTTTGTTTTTTAACCTTAGGCTATAGGTGCATCACAAACAATTCAACTCATTGTGCCAATACTCACAGCAGTATTTACACAGGCTTGATCACATTTTAAAGATTGTGGTTTAATTTGATTCATTCTATGAAGAGGCTGAAAAGAGCCTTTGAACTCATTCACTGAGTTTTTAGACCCAAAGTAAATTTAAAAAGTGGTGGACTCTATTGACTTGGAAGATCTTAAGAATAAAAATACTAATTATGGTCCTGCGTTGAATGAGAGGAGATTATACAATGCTCTCAGTAATTGTGACCATTGAATATTAAGACTGAGACTTTGAACTCCAAATGGAGAATCAGTGAAAGAAATGTCTGAAATGCTCTTCTGGGTTTCTGCTCTTTGCCTTTTCCTCCTCTTCCCCGAGCAGAGAACAAACAGCCATCCGGATATGAAGTGCCAGTGCGCCCCTAACCCCGAGACATGATCATCCGCTCCTCCAAGCAGTGTGAGCAATAAATCTCCATTCTGACGCTTTGTAGACAAATTAGAGCATAGTCGATAGTGGGGCATTATTTGGCTCAATATTTTTAAATCTTGTGACATTGAAATTACCTGGTCAAGAACCTAGAAGTCACAGAGGACATACAAATTTGTCCTGTTTTCCATAGCAATGGAAACTTACTTAAACGAAATAAGTGGCAAATTGTATCATACAATTAAATAATTAGAGTATACAGCTCTTGGGAGAAAACTATCCTGGCACTGTGTTTAGAAGCCATTGATTAGGTTTAAATAAGGATAGACACACTCACATATCACTTAAAAGAATACTCCTGGCAAACAGGATTCAGCCGCTAGTTTTTAAAGTCCAGAGATGTAGGAATACAGTTTGCACAAAGGGAAAGCTTGGAAAAGAAGAGTCATCATTGAATACTGACGCAGTGGGGCTCCTGGGCGGCTCCGTCAGTTGAGCCCACCGACTCTTGATTTCAGCTCAGGTCATGATCTCATGGTTGAGCTCCACATTGGGCTCTGTGCTGGGTGTGGAGCCTGCTTGATTTCTCTCTCTTCCTCTGTCTCTTCCCTGCTTACACAGCACTCTCTTCTCTGTCTCTCTATCTCTTTCTCTCTCAAAAAAATAATTGAATGTTGATGTGAAATATGAGGAGAAAGTCAGACAGTGAATAGAAGATTTAGCCACCAGAAAAACTTGATCAGAAAGAAAAATTCATGAAAACAATTCTGATTGAATAATACCATGCATTGTGGGTCCTTTGTTTGATTTGAGAAACAAGAAAAAAATAAAATATCTTGGCTTTGTACCCATTTATAGTTGATAAACATTCACACATACATATAGGTGTATGCATATATACAGACATAAGGACAATGCTGAGTATGCAACCATGCAACGGGACAGGTGCTGTCTACCACAGTTTCCTGCACTCCCTTTCGGGGCCAGATGGTGCCAGGCCAAGGCTCATTCTGACACTTTCTGTGCCCAGTATACAGAGTATCAGCACATCCTGGAAAGCATTTTAACTATATTCCTCATTTTCTGAATAAAAACTTGCCTTGTTTTCTGTATTTTGCCTGTAATACTATGACAGCTACCTGCCTTATTCAACTTATAAGCAATAAAACTCTTTTCAGTAAACTTTGTGCAACAAAAGAAATGAGTTGCAACATAGTACGTTTATTCATATGCAGATTTGGCATAATTTGTGTTGCCTACTTCTACAGTTAGCCCAGATTAATGGCGTGATCAGAGTTAAACCGTGGGGATTTCCATCAGCTCCACGAAAACCGTAATGATGCATAATGAAGTTGCTGACTTCCGGAACCTTCATCGAGAATAAAATGATGTAAACTATGTCAAGTGGTTAATATTAGTGCCTAGCTCATGAGGTCCGTAAATATTTGCCTCATTAATATTTAAATGGCTGGTAATTCACATTGCTATTTTTATATAGCACATATGCTATTATCTTTTATAATTTGTGACATTTTAAACATAGAAATTTACAAAGACTAGTAGAAAAAATACATATACTTTATCATTATGAATTAATAGCTATTCCTTATGGTCATAGTTCTTTCCGGTTATTTTTACTTATTAATTTTTATTTATTAATATTTTTATTTTATTTTTGAGACAGAGCATGAGAGGGGGAGGGACAGGATCCAAAGCAGACTCCAGGCTCTGAGCTGTCAGCACAGAGCCTGATGTGGGGCTTAAACCCATGAACCTGAGATCATGCCCTGATCTGAACTTAACCGACTGAGCCACCCAGGCACCCCTTTTCAGCTATTTTTAAAGAAATACAACACTGGGGCTCCTGGGTGGCTAATTTGGTGAAGCATCTGACTTTGGCTCAGGTCATGATAGTACAGCTCATGAGTCAGTCCCATACTGGGCGCTGTGCTGACAGCATGGAGCCTGCTTCAGATCCTCTGTCTCCCTCTCTACCCCTCCCACCTTGTGCTCTCTCTCTCTCTCTTTCTCAAAATTTAACATTAAAAAAACTTTTTAAAATAAAACACTATAGATATAGAGAAAGTTCCAAGTTTTTTTAATGAAACTTCCTCTTTAGAGACTTTCACTATTATCAGTTTAGAAGATACTCTGCAGCTCGTGTGTACGTACGTGTGTGTTCTGCACTACCATACAGTTTTCAAATTTCCATATTATAGCAGGTGGAGGAAAAGCCCTCAGTGCTGGCTTCATTATAAGTGCTGGTGGTCAGTTATTAATCAGTGGATTCTGTATTCACCTACATGGCATCACATCCGTTCATGACCGCTGGAGAGGCACGTTGTGGCCTCTGAAGAGATGACTTTGACAATCCTACAATTTCCAATAAGTGCCGAAGTTTAAGTGCAGAAAATCCTAAAATTGTTGTTGGGAACACATTCTAATTCATGATTAAATTATGGCAGAGTGTTCTAGAGCAGTGGAGCCCACTTCATGCCCCCATGCACCCAAGAGATGTGCATGCACCCAAGAGATGTGCATTTGGGGAGGAGAGGCAGAGGCAGAGTGAGAGAGAAAGAGAGAGAGAGAGAGAGAGAGAGAGAGAGAGAGGGAAAATCCCAAGGAGGCTCCATGCTCAGCAAAGAGCTCAAAGCAGGGCTTGATCCCATGACCCTGGGATCATGACCTGAGCTGAAATCAAGAGTTGGGTACTCAATCGACTGAGCCACCCAGATGATCCCTCTTAATGAGTCACAGTTCCATCACTTGTCACTAACTGCTTAGGAAAATGTGCAAAAATGTTAAAATGAGACTTTGCCGTAGTTAACTTCCATCATTCAACACACCCATCCTGAGACAGGAAACCACTGCCACATGACTGAAAGTGTACTAAGAGATATGTAATCTTTCAGTTCTATGGGCTCATAAGAGACACAAAAATAAAATAATCAGTGTGGGCTTCCTGGAATTAGGGTTCTTGTGAGAGGAAAGCATGAACAAGGGGAAAGGAAAGGCTATCAAAAGAACATTGAATATTAGCTCCATTGGGATTGAGTTCTGGTGATTGTTTTATTTCTCTTTCTCATCCTTACAGGAAAGCATTCCCAACTTCAGAGAAGTTACCCAGTCTGGAGTTAAAATACACCATGGTGATATAAAACATAGTTTTATCACAGAGGTTGGGGATAAGACTGGATAGAGGATGGAAGATAATGCCAGGGTCACACTCCAGTGAATACAGTGAATGAAATGAGAGGTTTAGCAAAAAACAGTAATGAGGTCATCTTCTTCTTAAAATTTTCCTTGATCACTTGCACCCTGCTGACTTTGGATGAGCCTCTAGATTTCCCAGTATTGATGAGACCATGTTAAAAATGAGGTTTCGGGGCGCCTGGGTGGCTCAGCCAGTTGAGCGTCTGACTTTGGCTCAGGTCATGATTTCACGGTTCATGAGTTTGAGCTCCCCGTCGGGCTCTGTGCTGACCGCTCAGAGCCTGGAGCCTGCTTTAGATTCTGTGTCTCCCTCTCTGCCCCTCCCCCATTGGTGCTCTAAGATAAACAAACATTTAAAAAAAGAAAGAAAGAAAGAAAACAAAAAAGAATGAGGTTTCACCCAACAGCAAGCTTAGTTTTCTGACACAGAGATACAAACCACTTTTCCTATCCATAGTTTACACATGCTGCTTCTCCATAAAAAAAGAAAATTTTAAGTTGAGTGTTTATTTCCTTGTAAAATAATGAGCTTTTGAAAGTAACTCTACATCCTGTGAAACTGAGCAGTATGATGCAAAGTGTTTATAAAGAATTACAGCCATGAGTCTGCAAAACTTCCAATACTGTGCTCCTCAGACCAAATAATGACTTTATTAATATTTACTGAAATCCTGAGTCAGGCATCCAGCATTTCCAAAGAAGTTTCCATTCTGCCATTTTGTCAGTCACCCCATTCTGAGGGAGGAGATCTGTACTCTTCCAAAATGCTCATCTTTCTCCTCACAGGTAGTACGTGGCCGGAGGTGATGGAGAGGGGCAACACAAGCTATTTCGAAGGCTTCATCTTGGTGGGCTTCTCCGACCGCCCCCACCTGGAGCTGACCCTCTTCGTGGTTGTCCTCACTTTTTACCTGCTGACTCTTCTTGGCAACTTGACCATCGTCTTGCTTTCGGCTCTGGATTCCCGGCTGCACACACCAATGTATTTCTTTTTGGCCAACCTCTCATTCCTAGACATGTGTTTTACCACTGGCTCTATCCCCCAGATGCTGTACAACCTCTGGGGCCCAGATAAGACCATCAGCTTCGTGGGGTGCGCCATCCAGCTGTACTTCGTCCTGGCTCTGGGAGGGGTGGAGTGCGTCCTGCTGGCGGTGATGGCCTATGACCGCTACGCGGCGGTCTGCAGGCCCCTGCACTACACCGTCATCATGCACCCGCGACTCTGTGGGCAGCTGGCCTCAGCGGCATGGCTGAGTGGCTTTGGCAATTCTCTCATAATGGCACCCCAGACGCTGATGCTACCCCGCTGTGGGCACAGGCGGGTGGACCACTTTCTCTGTGAGATGCCAGCGCTCATTGGCATGGCCTGTGTAGATACCATGACCCTCGAGGCGCTGGCGTTCGCCTTGGCAATCTTTATCATCCTGGCACCGCTCATCCTCATCCTCATCTCTTACGCTTACATTGCGCGAGCGGTCCTCAGGATCCAGTCGGCTGCTGGGCGAAAGAAAGCCTTCAACACCTGCAGCTCCCACCTGATTGTCGTGTTGCTCTTCTACTGCACGATCATATACATGTACCTCCAGCCGGCAAACACTTACTCCCAGGACCAGGGCAAGTTCCTCACTCTCTTCTACACCATCGTCACTCCCAGTGTTAACCCCCTGATCTACACACTGAGAAACAAGGACGTTAAAGAGGCCATGAAGAAGGTACTAGGGAAGGCGGGTGCAGAAGCATAGCAAAAGTTTGGGGATCTTTTGACTCACCTTCTGTATACAATGTTAGATGCAGCCAATAAAGGAATATTCTGACGCTGCAGACTGAAGGGGCGCTCAAGGAGATGGGGAGCTCAGGCTGAGCAAATGCCACATTCCAGAGTCCACACTCACTTGTATTCCTCTCAAGTCTCTCTAGGCGAAGCCCTCATCACTAGGTGAGGGGGGAGGGGGGGCTCACAACATCCCAAACCCCCTCTCATTCGCTGTCACCTTCTGTAGAAGTGAAGATCAGCTTAGAGACCCAAGAGATCCTGAGTAGATTCTTGATGCTGGTCACCAGAGTCACGGGATAAGCAATTCCCAGGAGATGGACTTACACACCCCTCTTCACATGGTAAAGACGTTCATAAGCTCCTTCTAGTTAATCTTCTCCTAGTGTCCTAATGGCCCATATGTGGTAACAAGCAGTCGGCTGGTCATTCTCCATGCCCGGGAGGGCTAGTGCTAGTTCCCACACACTTTTTGGCCGGCCCTTGGCCTTAGTCGCACATGCGGCCGTAGCCTACCCAGCGCTCAGATAGTTCCAGATAACAAGGATCACACGTTTCCACATGTATGCTGCCCCACAGGGTCCCCCTTACCTCCAATCTGACACGCGTATACCAGAGACATTGGAGGTCGTATGGATTCGGCAGAGACAAGGGCCAGCTAGCTGTACAAGAGCGGGGACTTCTTGAATGAATGGAATCCCATCTCCTCCTTGGACTTCCCCTCTCTGTAAAGTAGTTTCTTCACTTGTAAAATGTGGGTAATAACCTGGTATTCTCAAAGGGCTATTTTGATTGTAAATGAGTTAAGACACGAAAGCTTTTAGAGCAGTTCCCGGCATGTATGAAACAATATGTGCTTGTTGTCTTGTAACAAACACAACGCAGGAAAGAAAGACTATTGGAAAGAGTGTCAGCCTGAAGCAAGCTCGTACTAAATTCATATGGAAAAACAAAAATGCGAGAAAACCTAGAAAGATGCTGAGAAATAAAAACGATGAAGGGTCACAGGCACTATTGGACACTGATACTATTAAGCTTTAGAAGTAAAACAATGTGGTATTAGTGCTTGAATGGGCCCTCAGGGTAGAATAGAAAGTTTGGATTTAGACCCAAATATCTATGGGATTTAGTGTATGTCAAACATGGCATCTTAAGTTACTGAGAAAAAATGGATTTTTTTTTAAAATATGGTGAAAGCTGACCTCTGGGAAATCTGTCTTTGACTTCTGAATAAGGACCAGGCAGCACCCCGCAGGGTCCAGCACAGGCCACCTTTCCCGCTGCTCCGGTGCTTTTCTTCATGTAGGTTCTTGGAAGAGCTCCTCTGGGCTTGCATTGGGGGCTCTTTTCCTGGGGAAGACTTAGAGAGCTTAGTGAGGTGAACTCCAGATTCCACCTCGGGCTGGTCTGAGGCCACAACTAACACCCACTGGATTCCTCTATCGTTCGCGCCAGACCTCCCTCACCTTCAGCTGGTCTTTGGGCTCAGATCTGGATTCCTGAGGGCACTCAGCCTCTGGTCACCTCGCCCCTTGAGACCTGGGCTTGCCACGCCGGTTCATTTACTGTCACAGCTGAGCAAGGATTTGCCTGGAGGAGCCGAAGTGGATCACCCAAGTGCCAAAAATATTTCCCTGTTGTTCAACTTTAGCTCCCCTCCCGCATGTATTTGGGGTAAATTACCCCTGCCAAGGTGGGGACTCTGGTCCCTTAGTGCAAGAAGCCTGAGAAGTTGGATTCTAGCTGTGTTCTCTGGTGGAAGTTTTCTCCTTTTGGGAACCAAGAGCTCCGAACCCACAAACCCCAGGATTGGGGCACTGAGCAACCCAAAGTTCTCAAGTGGATCATGGAGACTCATGAAAAGTGTAGCCATTGCTGCTTCCATGTTCTAGAATAGAATACTATATCTAAGTCCATTAAACTCTGTAAGGTTCTCAATCTCACACCACTTCCAAATTCTTCTCTGCATTCTTATCTAGCCTGCATTCTTGAATCTCTACTCTTTGGAAGCCTAGCTAGACCCTGCCCTTAACCCTAATATACCCAACGTCCTGAGAGAAGATGTCAGGATTGATTACATGAATGAACATACTGAGGGGCACCTGGGTGGCTAAATTGGTTAAGCATCTGACTCCTGGTTTCAGCTCTGGTCATGATCTCAGCATTCATGGGTTCGAGCCCCATGTTGGGCTCTGAGCTGATGGCATGGAGCCTGCTTGGGATTCTGTGTCCCTCTTTCTCTACCCCTCCCCTTCTCTCTCTCAAAACTGAATAAATAAACATTAAAAAATGAAAAGATAAGGAAACACCTAGTCCCTTCCGGAGCCACACCAACAATAACTCTGAGGGCGGTAATTAATATTTGCTGGGTTGTTGTGTTAGTTCACAGAACCCAAGCAGTGCAAAGGCATTTCAAGTTGAGTCTGAGCTTTTTACATGCTGAACCTAATGATGTCTCAAGACCTTTCCGTCTTAAACAGGAAACTATAAACTAAGAAGGAGGCTTGGATTCCCTACTGTGATTTGTACGTTAGTCCCTGCCATCCATGTGGACCTTCTCAGCCTCCATTCATTCGAACGCGAACCCACGCACCATGCGGCGCGATTCCAGGACCTTTCAGCGTTTTTCTCCTGTTGTTTTTCAGATTCCATATCCACCTGGCAGTGGGCATAGGGCTTATGATCTCTAAGTTCGAAAGCCTCTGACTCAGGCTTGGTGCTTGTGAAGGTACTATCCCAGGTTTGCCATTCTTGGTGCTCGGATCCTCTTAACAAGGTAGGCTCTTCCTGGGATCGAGCAGTGAGGGGTCCAACTCACACGCCTCTCCCCAAATATCCCTGTGCCCAGGCCTGTTCCCAACTCAGAGTAATTGGTTAGGCGGTCAGAAATGAATACGCTAAATTATAGCATTCCAGGAGCTCTTCCATTACAGAGAGAGAGACAGAACTATGCCAATAAGCAGCCCTTTGGGAAACAGAGGTGGGAAAAAGTGGGGAGAGACACAGGCAATAGGCAAGAAGAGAATTTAGATGTAAATGAACCAGAGTGTATATTTCATAGTTTATGTCTTCTTTCCCAACAGATTCTGTGACCTTAAGGAAATTTGTATAACCTCTCCAAGCCTGTTTCCACATCAACACACTAAGGTGAACGTGGAGCTTGTTCTAGAGGGTTTGGGGAGGACAGTGGGCACCGGGCAGATACTATTCCCATTATTAGTGAAGTCTGCACGTTCCTCACTATTTCTAGCCCTTGATCACTAGGCATTATTTCTCAATTTTTTACTTCAAGGATTACTGACATTTTTGAGATTATTTACCTTGGTCTAGCCTATAAACTAGAGATTTGGTTATTCATGTTTTCTTAATGGTTTAGCCTTTAATTTTCTTTAAAATACGACTTTCTTTATTTAAATTACTTAAGGATTATAAGGTCTTGTGGGGAGAAGAAGGAAATAATACATTACAGACATCATTTTACCCCAAATGATCCCACCCTCATGCCCATTCTCACTTTCGGAGGTAATGTTATTAGTTCGGGGAGTTAAAAATATTATGCTTAGTTTTGGTGGATTAAATCTTAGGGTTTTTTCCTTTTCTGTTTTACTTGATGCCCCTTCCTTCTCCCACAGAAAGCAGGAATTCTCATTCTCATGTACTCTCATCCAGGCTTTCAGAAACGTACATAATTTATATTTAGAGTGTTTTAGTCATGGGTTTAAATAGTTAAAAGCATGTTAAGTGTTCTGTCTTTTATCTTGAGCTTCTCCCTCAGTAATACTGCAGACAAATACTTCTGGTGCAGATCAGTTATTAGTCAGTTCTCTGCTGAGGGGCTAAATTGTTCTCCATCCTTGGCTGCTACAAACATTGCAACAATAAACGTTCTTGTTCCTGCCCCTTTATAAATGGACAACTTTATTTCATTGGGTCAATTTCCATGAATAATATTGCTAGGTTGATAAATATATGTGTATTTTCAAAGTTAACTGTCTTATTTATTTCTAAAAATCTACTGATGCTTTACATTTCTGCCCATAATTTGTGGGAGTAGCCCTTTCCCTTCAGCTGGATTAGGAACATGAGTTACTGCTGGTAACACTTTTTTTTTAATCAATCCAGTAAGTGACTTATTATTACTTCAGCATATTTCTCTGATTGTTTGGGAATTTAAAATCTTCTTATATAGATTTGCTATTCTGAGTTGTACATTCAAATTATTTGGTGTTCTTTCTACTGTGTTACTTGTATGTTTTCGTGGACTTTGTAAAAATTTTTTATGTTGTAAATAGTAAGCTTTTCATAATTGTGAATGTGTTTTAATACTTAATGCGTCTACTCATCTGAAAAATTGATATGAAACTGCCTAGTAGGACAGATAAAAATAAATCCTGGCTGGAAGAGACTATAGGAAAATCTGAATCATTTTTAACCATGCAAAAGCAAATCTAGAAAAGCCTTATTAAAGAGAGGGCGTACTTCTTCACTAAGCCCCAAAATGTAAAAGTCTATGATGGAAATATTTGAATATATGATAAATAAAACTGCTTTATGTAAATCAAGGTAATAAAATGTTTCTGTAGTAAATTAAGCAGAAGTCTGCCTTATTATCTAGAAATTGACCTCAGAATTTCACAACAAATGGACATTTTCTTTTCCATGTGGCTTTACAGGACTCCATGGCTTACAAAAGGAAATTAACTCCCAGTTTGAGGGCACAAAACTCAAGCCCTATTTGATGAGTTAGTTTAGTCCCTGTTGTCATTCCCTTTTGTCTTGGAAAAAGCTGAGGAGGCAGTCTCCAGAGAGGGGGTAGTGGCGGGGCAGACCTAAGCTAAAATTGGAATTGGCCTCACAGAGACCTCCTCTGCCCATTGGCTGTCCTGGTCAATTACCGTTAAACACAGAATAGTGTTTACATCCCCTTATAAGCCAGAGTGCACACCAACGTGATTTTGAAAAGAAAATTTTCTATCCTCATTTATTTTGCAGATGTGGTGAGGAAAATACTGAAATCAGCAGGTAATGCCTTAATATTTTGCATTGCGGGGGTACCTGGGTAGCTCAGGTGGTTGAGTGTCCAACTCTTGATCTCAGATCAAGTCATGAACCTGTGAGCCGGCATCGGGCTCTGCACTGAGAGTGGAGTCTGCTTAAGATTCTCTCTCCACCTCTTTCTCCTGCTTGAGCTCTCGCTCTCTCTCTCTCTCTCTCTCTCTCTCTCTCTCTCTCAAAGAAATACTTGGAATTGTGAGGCCAGAAAAAGACATTCTGGTTGTCTGCAGTATTTCATTCATCTTTTTGTATTTTCAGGTTAACCCCGAATGGAGATCTCCTCATTTGCCACTGGAAAAGGGGAGTAAGGACTTGAATGAACTTCATCACATCCTCTTCACAAGTGAAGGGCGCATGAAGAGCTTCTACTTGGCTTTATTGGAATTCAAATCTCCTCGCACAAGCACACCCACTTCATCCTATTGTAAGCCCAATTACAGTGTTGTGTGACTAGATTACTCCTGTTATTTATCCTAACACTCCGGTAGCAAGATAGATGGAAGTTTCCGTGTCACACTTAAAAGCTTTTTGTACATTCACAGAAACGTGACAACTTGAGGAAACTGAGAACCAAACAATTTTCACGTTGTGTGGAAAACAGAAAATGCCAATGTTGCAGGTTAAATTGCTTTCCCAAACCACTGAGTGGGTGGCCCAACTGTACAAGGACATTGTGGCCAGACCAGAGCTGTAACTCTTGTCACCTTTCTTACTTCAATGCTCTTTCCATAGTCACAGCTTGAAAAGAGTTTCCAAGACTTTGTTGGACCTTTTCATTCTGAATCCCCAAATGCCGGTTGCAGTCTGAGCAAATCCAGCATGGGGCTGGGGATGTAACGTCAGCCAATACGATGCAAGCAGGCAGTAGGAGCTTGTATTATCTCAACAAAATCAATGGAAATATCCTGAGTTACATAGAGATAAATAAATACTCAACAGTCCAAACAGCCCCTTTCAACTGCTATTTTCAAAAAAGCCTCATTTTTACCTACCTGTGGGTGATATCTTTTGTGTCTCACATTGTTCAAATATATTCCTAGGTTGGGGTGCCCAGGTGGTTCAGTCAGTTGAGAGTCAGACTCTTGGTTTCAACTCAGGTCAAGTTCTCATGGTTCATGGGTTCAAGCCCATGTCAGGCTCTAAGTTCAGATCTTTCTGGTGATTTCTCTCTCTCTCTCTCACTCTCTCTCTCTCAAAATAAATAAATGTTAAAAAAAAGCATATGTTCCTGTGTTGACCAAGGGAGCACTTGTTACTCAAAATGAGACTCATGTCCTCTAAAGATGGCACAGGAAGGACCCCACGCAGAAGCAGAGAAGTTGGCCAAGTGGTCCTGGGAGGCCCCAGCCAGGACTAGGGACCACCTGTGCCATCAGGTAAAGTGCCCCACCCCCCCCCCCCCCCCCCCCCGGATTTCAGTGACACAGGTGAGCACTCCCTAGTTTGTTTCCATTGTTAATAAATCCTTTTAACCTGATGTTAGTGATAAGAACAATGATTCAAATTACTGAACTTTTAGTACAGAATGATACCCCAACTTGCTAATAGAAAGGTCTCTTTTTTACAGTGGATATATTTTGAGGTTACTGGGAGTTTGAAAGATGGGAAAACTTTGCCTCCACAATGAACAGAGTGGAAAATGAGAATTAGAGGCACCACAGTGCCCCGATCACTTTTGTTCTGCTTGGCCCTCTTGGGCATCTCCAGTACTGACACCTTCCCCTCTTTCTCGTGTCCCTACTGCTGTGGACAAGAGGGCGTTGTCTAGGACACTGCGACCAGCCACCACCTTCTATCCATAAAAGCAGAAGCATGCTGATTACTTTTGCAGTTACTGGCCCTCAGCACGAGAAGGCGAGAGGCTAGCTGAGCCCCTTCTGCTTTGACCTCAGGGATGACTTCCTGGAGAGGCCATCTTGGGCTGAGCTCCAGGAAAGAGTGTGAGCTCCACAGTCGAAATTGGAGGAGGAAGCAGGTGGTGTCCTCAGTGAGCTTCCTCCTGAAGAACACATGGAAGGTCATCTCACTCTTCCCGGCACAGCTAGGGAGGCCCTAGAATTTACCCCCCAGATAAAAACACTTGTGGGAGTGGAAGGGTCCTCTCAGCAATCGCGGGGACAGAACCTTCAGCAACAGCCCTGGGGAGACAAGGGATAAGCTCACCTTATTTATATGGATGTGAGGACATTTTTTCAACACTTGAATGACTCAAGGAAATTGTGAAATCTTTATTGATTCCATTTGCCCTGCTTTTCAGAATCCCTATAATCAGAGGCACCTTTCTCTCCCTCTCTCTCTCTCTCTCTCATTTTTTTTGGTAGTAAGATGCCCAGTGCCCCCATACTCCATCCTTTAGAAAATCTTCATACTGAGCCTGATCCTGAAGTCAGACTCAGTTTTCAGGATCTATTAATAGATAAAAGATTAAATTCATTTAGGATTTTTTTTGGTATTTAAGTCTAAAGCAATGTTGGTCCTTATAGTAACATGCAGAGTGTAAGTAAGACATTTAGAGTTACGTGTGTTATATAACACACAATAATTTTATTAATAAAATGCAGTAATATATTTGTTTACTAAAAATTAGAATGAGCAACAGTAAAGGTCGAACGTCTGACTCTCTCTCCATCCCTACTCCCCAGAGGTAACAATTTCTAACACTTCTGCATTCTCCCAGGTAATTTCTGCACACATGAGAAAACTAACAGATATAATACAGTGTTGCCATATGTAAATAAACACATGAAAGCATGCTAAATGCATGTTCAGGTACTTGTCTTTTCCCCTCAAGGATTTGAGTAGTTTTGCACATTCGTATCTTCTTCTGGATTCATATCTATATCTCATCCTTCATCTGACTGAGACTACGTAGCAACAGAAACTTTCTGAGTGTCTCAGAGACTTCTCTACCACTCTGTGCTGAGAGCTAGAGAAGGAGTGAGTGACATTAAAGCACAGATTGACTAACAATTCAAAAATTATGTTCCTATCATTAAATTCACATTAAATTTTTTTTAATGTTATTTTTGAGAGCGAGAGAAAAAGACAGCATGAGTTGGGTTGGGGAAGAGACAGAGGGAGACACAGAATCGGAAGCAGGCTCCAAGCTCTGAGCTGTCAGCATAGAGCCCCATGCAGGGCTTAAACCCACGAACGGAGATCACGACCTGAGCCCAAGTCAGAGCTTAACTGACTGAGTCACCCAGGCGCCCCAAATTCACACTTCTAAACCAACAAAATCATAAAGGATAGAGGGAAGCATAAGTGAGGAGCTCTGGGGTGGCTGCATCCTCAACAGCTGGCCTTGGCTTGTTCCCTCCAGCGAGCCGAGGATTGGACACCTGCTGTCTGAAGTCACAGGTCCTGCCTCACTGTGATGTTTGTTCCCAGGCTGTGCAGCACAGTGCCCAGAAAGTCACTGGGGAGGTCACGTTTATCCTTTACATCAGAGTCATCACTGCATCTGTTGGTGAGGTGGATGGCTTTCGAGTCATGGTGGGGGGGCCAGAAGGTAAATCGCCGACTCACAGAGTCATTTTCCATTGGCCACCTCGGACGCTTTGGGGTCGAACAGTCACAGGCGTTTCCTCTCTGAACATGGCAGAGGCCCGTGGTCACTACGGTGCGTTTCTGTCACACTCACACTGTCTTACTCGGGTGGCATTATTATACTTATTTTATAAATGGGAAGCCTGAAGTTTGAGAGGATAAGAAACATTCCCAGAATGATTTAACTCATGATTTTATTTAGTACAGACTTGAGCCCAGGCTTGTCAGTCTCCAAATTCCACGTTACTAATATATTTTTATTCTGATTCTGTGAGATCTTCTGATAGCTTGCTAGACACTACCTACATAGTTTTGGGAGGTGGTCTGGATAATTTTCACTGTTTCTGATGAGAAGGCAATCTCCATGGCATCAAGGATAAAATTAGAATGACAAAGGACTATAACTGAAAAGGACTATTATAACTGAATCTTCCTAAAAATAGCAATCAGGGTGGAAAGTAGTGCAAATAAAGATTAACAAAATGACCAAAATTATCAGAGAATGCACTTCATTACAGTTGTTTAAATCAGGTACTTGTTTTTTAAATTTTGTCCTTCATTTTTGAAATGCTGATACAGACATAGAAAGATTAAATTGCAGAAATACCTAATTATCGAAGAATATTTCCAACTCTGTATTTTTCACTTGGCAATCTCCATTCTGTAAATAGCTTCAAAGAGTAAAGTGATTATAAGTGAGTGAGATAGTCCATGAACATGTGTTCGCTGACATCCTGAATTTTTGTGTTTCAGGAAATGAAGAGTTGAGACAGTGATCATGAACGGGGTCAACGCGAGCGCCCCCGGAGAGTTTATCCTCTTAGGTTTCTCGGACCGACCATGGCTGGAGCTCCCCCTCTTTGTGGTCTTCTTCATCTCTTACATGGTGACTATTTTTGGGAATCTGACCATTATTCTAGTGTCACGCCTGGACCCCAAACTCCATACCCCCATGTACTTTTTTCTTACCAATCTGTCACTCCTGGACCTCTGCTACACCACAAGTACTGTTCCACAAATGCTGGTCAACATACGCAGCGCCAGGAAGGTCATTAGTTATGGCGGCTGTGTGGCCCAGCTCTTCATGTTTCTAGCTTTGGGCGCCACTGAATGTGTTCTCTTGGCCGTCATGTCCTTTGATAGGTTCATCGCTATTTGCCGGCCTCTCCATTACTCAGTCATCATGCACCAGAGGCTGTGCCTCCAGCTGGCGGCCGCATCCTGGGTTACGGGCTTCAGCAACTCTATGTGGTTGTCCACAGTGACCCTCCAGCTGCCGCTCTGTGGCCCCTATGTAGTAGATCACTTTCTCTGTGAGGTCCCTGCTCTGCTCAAGTTGTCCTGT
This sequence comes from Helogale parvula, assembly GCA_004023845.1. Lineage (NCBI taxonomy): Eukaryota > Metazoa > Chordata > Mammalia > Carnivora > Herpestidae > Helogale > Helogale parvula. Next base: position 37,299 of record PJEM01011405.1, read on the forward strand.
GTGGACACAACAGCAAACGAGGCTGAACTATTCTTTGTGAGCGTGCTGTTCCATCTAATGCCCCTGACGCTCATCCTGATATCGTATGCTTTTATTGCCCGAGCAGTGTTGAGAATCCAGTCAGCAGAAGGCCGGCGAAAGGCATTTGGCACATGTGGCTCCCATCTAATTGTGGTGTCACTGTTTTATGGCACTGCTATCTCCATGTACCTGCAATCGCCATCCCCTGCCTCCAAGGACCGGGGCAAGATGGTGTCCCTCTTCTATGGGATCATAGCACCCATGCTCAACCCCCTTATATACACACTTAGGAATAAGGAGGTAAAGGAGGCCTTTAAAAGGTTAGTTGCAAGAGTCTTAATCAAGGAATGAGGGATATGCAAATGATAGACTTTATAAGCAGTTAATGTTTGCTTGGCTTGCTAACTTCTCAGGCTGCCCTGTTTTCATCATTCCTACATAGAGTGCTCTGTTGCCTAAACACACTCATTGAACTTGACCAGAAGCCATGTAACTTCAACATCTTCAAGCTTTACACCAATGTTTGTGTAATTGGTGAACTTCGGCCTTACTGAGAATGGATAAAGGCAGAAATCCTGGCTGTGGTAATATCACAAGTACACACACAGCTCTTTTTGCACACAGTTCAAGGAGAGTTACTGAAACCGTGAGGTTGGATCTGAGGTGAACAACCCCAGCTTTAATCTTCAATACCGCTCCTGCATAAGCAGGATAATAGAAATCACAGTACTCTTTCTTCTAGAATTGCTCCTGGATTTCTGCCTATTGCCATCCGTGTGTACTCATGCTTTTCTCCTAAGTGAAAACATCCATTTTATATCCTTTATAGATCAAATCCTAGGTTTACACAGGCCTAATTTTTACAGTTCTCCCAATTATCAATATCATCGTCATCCCTTAACCCCCAAACACGTACAGCCTAGATTTTAAAATAGCATTCATGTCACTATTTCTAATGATCTCTTGTTTCATGTGTTTTGCTGGCACAACAAACATCTCATTGCATGTTGGTCTCCTCATGAGGACGTGGCCTGGATATGGGTTTTGTCATGTCTCCTTAGAAGTCATCAAGCTGCTAGGGAAGTAGCATGTGCTGTATGGGCGGGGTTTTGGTTGAGTGATTCATTCACATTACAGTTATTTTATTGTGTTGCTTTTCTCCATTGTTTTCTCCTGCCAATACACTAACCACACAGGAAATACAATAACTAAAAAATACATCTGTCATGTTTCTTCTTAAAACTGGTAGGAACACCATGTGTTTTTGCCATAACATAATGCTAACTGATAAGAGAAATAAATCTGATTTGCCAAGTTTCGATTCCAGTTCTCTCTTTCCTGTTAGACATTAAAAGAGTAAATGGGGGGAGTGCCTTGGTGGCTCAGTCACTTAACATCTAACTTGATTTTGGCTCAGGTCATGTTCTTGTGGCTCATGAGTTTGAGCCCCGCATCAGGCTCTGCGCTAGGAGCATGGAGCCTGTTTGGGATTCTCACTCTCTCTCTCTCTCTCTCTCTCTGCCCCTCTCTTGCTAGCATTCTCTTTCCCTCCTTCTCTCAAAATAAATAAACTTAAAAAAAAGTAAATGGAAGCAAAATACTAATAGACTATATTGGAAACAAAATACTACCCTTTCTGAAAACAAATTCATTGGGACCTAATAAATGATATATAAGATATCTAGAAGCAAATGTTCATTTTAAAGCCAATGTTAGTGAAACTTGGTAAATTATGAGACATAGAAAATAAATCAAAATTGAAATATTTTTAAGTTTTTAAATGAAGGATTAATTGATTCAATTCATTCTTTACTGGTAGATTTGATTTTATACTGGAATATAATTTTATACCGGTATAAAATGATTTACAGGTAAATTCTATTAGCTATTATCAGTTGTCTTGTGATTATTAAAAATGTATATATAACCCTTTATATGTATTCATTTAGAGACATAGAAATATATCAATAGATAAAAATCACAGACACATTTAGAATAAGACATATCACTCTAACTTTTTTTTTTTTTTGCAATTCTGAGAAATTAGTCTTTCTAATCCAAACCATTTTTAAGGAAAATGGCTTTTTTTTATTGTTTTCTTTTGTTTTGTTTTTTTTTCTGTGAGTATAGTTGACACACAATGGTACGTTGGTTTCAGGTGTACAGCTTAGTGATTTGACAAGTTTACACATTGTGTTGTGCTCACAAGTATAGCTACCATGTGTCCCATTTCATCCTTTTACAATATCATTGACTGTGTTCCTTATGTTCTTTTATTCCCATGACTTACTCACTCATGACTGGAGTGTTGTGTCTCCCCCACCCCTCCACCCATTTTGCCCACCCCCACTCTCCTCCTCTCTGGCAACCATCAGCTTGTTCTCTGTACCTATAGTTCTGATTCTGCTTTTTTATTTGTTTGTTCATTTTCTAGATTCCATTTATGAGTGGACTTGTATGGTATTTGTCTTTCTCAAATTGATTTACTTCATTGAGCATAATACCCTCTAGGTCCATCCATGTAATGTCATATGGCAAGATCTCATCCTTTATTATGATCATGTAAAATTCCACTGCGTTGATATGTATACACCACATTTTCCTTATCCATTCATCTATAGGTGGGCACTTGGATTGCTTCCATAATTTGGCTATTATAAATAGGGCTGCAATGAACATTGGGGTGCATATATTTTTTTGAGTTAGATTTTCATTTTCCCTGGCTAAATACCCCTAAGTGGAATTACTGGATCGGATTATTTGCATTTTTAAATTTTTGAGGAACCTCCATACTGTTTTCTACAGTGGCTGCACCAGTTTGAGTTTGCACCAACAGTGCATGAGGGCTCCCATTTCTTCACATCCTCTCCAACACCTGTTGTTTCTTGTCTTCTTGATTTTAGCCATTCTAACAGACGTGAGGTCATATCTCATTGTAGTTTTGATTTGCATTTCCCTGATAACAAGTGATGTGGAGCATCTTTTCATGTTTCAGCCATCTGGGTGTCTTCTTTGGAGAAATGTCTCTTCCGGTCCTCTGCCCATTTTAAAATCAGATTTTTTTTTTTTTTTTTTTGGTTTTGAGTTGTATGAGTTCTTTTTGTGTTTTGGATACTGACCCTTTATCAGATATATCATTTGCAAATATTTCTCCCATTAAGTAGGTTGTCTTTTTGTTTTGTTGATGGTTTCCTTTGCCGAACAAAAGGGTTTTATTGTTATGTAGTCCCAATAGTTTATTTTTGCTGCTGTTTCCCTGCCTCAGGAGACATATCTAGAAAAATATTGCTGTGGCCGATTTCAGAGAAATTACTGCAATTGCCTCTTCTAGGATTTTTATGGTTTCAGGTCTCATGTTTAGGCCATTGATTCATTTTGAGTTTATTTTTGCATATGGCATTAGAAAGTAGTCCAGTTTCATTCTTTTATATGTAGTGGCCCAGTTTTCCTAGCACCGTTTATTAAAAAGACGTGTCTTTTTCCCATTGCATATTCTTGACTCCTTTGTCACAGATTAATTAGCCATATAAATGTGGGTTCCTGTTCTATTGATCTATGTATCTATATCTGTGCCATTGCCATACTGTTCTGATCACTACAACTTTGTAGTGTACCATGAAATCTGGAGCTGTGGTACCTTGAGCTTTGCTCTTCCTTCTCAGAATTGCTTTAGCCTATCTGGGTCTTCTGTGGTTCCACACGTTTTAGGATTGTGTTAAGTTTTGTGAAAAATACCATTGGTATTTTGGTAGGGACTGCATTGAATCTGTAGATCGCTTTGGGCGATATGGACATTTTGACAATATTAATTCTTCCAATTTGTAGGCATGGACTATATTTCCATTTGTTTGTGCCATCTTCAATTTCTTTCATCAGTGTTTTATCGTTTTCAGAGTATGAGTCTTTGATATCCTTGGTTAAGTTTGTTCCATTGATGTACATGCAGTGTTAAAGTCCCCTATTATTACTGTATGACCATCACTTTCTCTCTTTATGTCTGTTAATATTTGCTTCATGTATTTAGGTGCTCCGGTGTTGAGTGTGTAGATATTTAGAATTGTTATATCCTCTTTTTTTTTTAATGTTTATTTGTTTTTGAGAGACAGAGCCCAAGCAAGGAAGGGGCAGAGAGAGAGGAACAAACAGAATCTGAAGAAGGCTCCAGGTTCCAGGCTCCAAGCTGTCAAGCACAAAGCCCAATGTGGGGCTTGAACTCACAAACTGTGAGATCATGACCTGAGCCAAAGTTGGATGTTTAACTGACTGAGCCACCCAGGTGCCCATGTTATGGTCTCTTTCTGGACTGATCCCTTTATCATTATGTAAGGCCCTTCTTTTTCTGTTACAGTCTTTTTTTTTTTAAAGTCAATTTTAGAGAAGTGTCTGTTCAGGTCTTCTGCCCATTTCTTCACTGGATTATCCTTTTTTTGGGTATGGAGTTTGGTGAGTTCCTTGTAGATTTTGGATACTAGTCCTTTATCTGATATGCCATTTGCCACTATCTTTTCCCATTCTGTCGGTTGCTTCTTAGTGTTTTTGATTGTTTCCTGTCGGGGACTGCCATGTTTCTGTCTGCCTCAAGGCAAGGATTATTCACTCAGCAGAGTGAGCAGTAAACAAGATTTGCATCTGGAAGTTGGCGACAGTCATGCTGAGATAGACCAGAAGGCCTAGATGCATAAGATCAATACCATTCAGTGTTAATTCTCTGCCTCCCAGCCTTGCTGAAGGCAGATGGGGGTGTTTCCTCTACCTGGTATTCTGACGTATGTCAAATACTTTGATCCCTCCGCCCCTGAGATTGTATATATGCAGCTCTCTCATTAAACTCGCCCTCTCTCTCTCCGCACAACCAGAAACCGTGAGTGTTGTTTTATTTCCGTACGCCCCCCTTTTCCCTTCTCTCTTATCTTCCCTCAGGAAAAGAACCCAGGACGGCTTTCCTGATCAGGCCAGAGCGGCCGGGGAGGGTCCCGGCAGTTTCCTTTGCAGTGCAGAAGCTTTTTATCCTCATGAGGTCCCAACAGTTCATTTTTGTTCTTGATACCCTTGCCTTTGGGAATGTGTTGAGGAAATTGCTGCGACTGACGTCAAGGAGGCTGTTTCCTGCTTTCTCTTTTAGGGTTTTTATGGTTTCCTATCTCACATTCAGGTCCTTTATCCATTTTGAGTTTATTCTTGTGAATGGTGTAAGAAAGTGGTCTAATTTCATTCTTCTATGCTTTGCTGTCCTGCTCTCCCAACACCATCTGTTGAAGAGGCTGTCTTTTTTCCATTGGATCCTCTTTCCTGTTTTGTCAAAGATTAATTGGCCATACACTTGTGGGTCCAGTTCTGGGCTCTATATTCTATTCCATTGGTCCATGTGTCTGTTTTTGTGCCAATTCCATTCTGTCTTGATGATGACAGCTTTGTAGTAGAGGCTAAAGTCTGGGATTGTGATGCCTCCCGTTTTGGTTTTCTTGATTTTGGCTATTCAGTGTTTTTTGTGGTTCCATACAAATTTTAAGATAGTTTATTCTAGCTTTCAGAAGGATACTGGTGCAACTTTGATGGGGATTGCATTGAATGTGTAAATTGCTTTGGGTAATAATGACATTTTAACAATGTTTGTTCATCCGATCCATGAGCATGGAATGTTTTTCCATTTCTTTGTGTCCTCTTCAATTTCCTTCATAAGTCTTCTATAGTTTTCAGCATACAGGTCTTTTACATCTTTGGTTAGGTTTATTCCTAGGTATTTTGTGGTTTTTCTTGCAATTGTGAATTGGATCAGTTTCTTGCTTTCTCTTTCTGTTGCTTCATTTTTGGTGTATAAGAATGTCACCGATTTCTGTATATTGATTTTGTACCCTGCAACTTTACTGAAATCATGGATCAGTTCTAGAAGGTTTCTGGTGGAGTCAATCGGGTTTTCCATGTAAAGTATTATGTCATCTGTGAAAAGTGAAAGTTTGACTTCTTCTTTGCCGATTCTGATGCCTTTTATTTCCTTTTGTTGTCTGATTGCTGATGCTAGGACTTCCAACACTATGTTAAACAACAGTGGTGAGAGTGGACATCCCTGTCGTGTCCCTGATTTCAGGGGGAGAGCTCTCAATTTTTCCCCATTGAGGATAATATTAGCTGTGGACCAAAGAGGACATCCAGATGGCCAACATGCACATGAAATGATGCTCAGCGTCACTCATCATTAGGAAAATACAAATCAAAATCACACTGAGATACCACCTCACACTGGTCAGAGTGGCTAAAATGAACAAATCAAGAGACTATAGATGCTGGCGAGGATGTGGAGAAACGGTCACCCTCCTACACTGCTGATGGGAATGTAAACTGGTGCAGCCACTCTGGAAAACAGTATGGAGGTTCCTCACAAAACTATCGATAGAACTCCTTTATGACCCAGCAATAGCACTGTAGGGATTTGCCCAAAGGATACAGAAGTGCTGATGCATAGGAGCACATGTACTCCAATGTTCATAGCGGCACTGTCAACAATAGCCAAATCATGGAAAGAGCCTAAATGTCCATCACCTGATGAATGGATCAAGAAGATGTGGTGTGGAGTACTACATGGCAATGAGAAAGAATGAAATATGGCCATTTGTAGCAAAGTGGATGGACCTCAAGGGCGTCATGCTAAGTGAAATAAGTCAGGCAGAGAAGGACAGAAACCATATGTTTGCACTCATAGGTCTAACATGAGAAACCTAACAGAGGACCATAGGGAGGGGAAGGGGGAAAACAAGTTGGGGAGAGAGAGGGACACAAATCATGAGAGACTATTAAATACTGAAAATGAACTGAAGGCTGAAGGGGGAGGGGGAAAGGGGAAGGGGGTGATGGTTTTGGAAGGGACACTTGTGGGGAGAAGCACTGGGTGTTATATGAAAACCAATTTGACAATAAACTATTTTAAAAAATTAAATAAACATAAAAAAATAAAGTCTATTTTGTCAGATGTTAAGTATTGCTTCCATTTACATGGTGAATGTTTTCAGTCCCTTCACTTTCAGTCTACCTGCATCTTTAGGTGTGAGGTGAGTCTCTTATAGGCAGCATATAAATGAGTCTTTTTCTTAAAATCCATTTCACCACTGTCTTTTGATTGGAGCATTTAGACCATTTACGCTTAAAGTGATTACTGATAGGTATTTACTTAGTGCCATTTAAAAGTTTTTTTTTTCTGTTGTTTTATAGTTCTTTGTTTCTTTTTTCATCTCTGCTCTCTTTCCTATAATCAACAAGTATCTATAGTGTTTTGTTTGGCTTTCTTTATTTTTCTATGTGCATCTATCATAGGGTTTGGGTTTGTCATTTATTATGAGGTTCATATGCAACATGCTAAGTAAATAGTAGTCTGTATTAATTTGATGGTCATTTAAATGCAAACACATTCTAAAAGAAAAAAAAGCAGAAAAGGGAAACATCTTGACCCAGAGCTGAACCAGGAAATCTATTTTGAATGTCATTTTCCTATATTGTGGCAATATATGCATCACATAAAATTTGGGTGTACACTTCAGTGGCATGAAATGCAGTCCCATTTTTGTGCAACCTTCACCACCATTTCTCTCCAGAATATTTTCATCCTCCCAAACTGAAACTCTCTACCTATTAAATAGTACCAAGCCCAGAGTAGAGAGACAGTGTGCTCAGTCATCCTCTTGAATAGAACCAATCATTTTTTTTTTTTGTGACTCAAACTTTCAAAACCCACGATTCTTCCCAGCTGGCATCCAGCCAAAAGTCTTGGAACTCCGTGTAATATGCATTCGTGTCTTAGACCTTCATGATCTAGAGAAATGGTCAGCTGAAGACAGTGTGAGAAAGCGAGAGAGGACACTAGGTCAAAGAGGATAAGGATTAAAATTCACTGCATATTTGGGAATTGAAGGCAATTTGAGACGTGACAAAAGGTGTTTCTTTATAGAGTGGGGTGAAATGCTAAACTAGAATGGGTTTAACAAAGAATGAAAGAGAGCGTTTCTGATAAATTTTTCTGTGAAGAGGAATCATTTCAAATTATATAAAAATGAAGCTGCTGGGGAAAGTGGTGTTGGCAAAGTTTTTTTTTTTTTTTTAATGTTAGAATTCTTGCTATATTTGTTTCCTCCCAGGAATGAGGTAGTAAAAAGTGAGAACTTGATGATATGAAAGGATGGGCAAATTTCTAGAGACGACGCAGTGAAGTAGCGGAGGGGCTGGCTTCACTCTGACCACGTTGTCCAGTTGTGAGAACAGGTAGGCCGGCAGAGGACACTCAGGGGCGGGACATGGGCGGGTGGTAGAGGCCGTCACTAAAGAGGAGTCTGCAAAGTTCTCTGCCTCTTTTTCTCAAGCAAACTCATTGCAGGGCTCATCCTCTGACAGTGACCTTGAGCAAGGAGGTGCTGGTGGCTCGAGGACCTGGAGGATGTGCCCGTGGGGAAGTGTCGGGCTGAGGAGGTGCGGGTAGCACTGGGGGTTACGTGAGGTCTGTGGCTCCGGATTGGAAGCAACATTGTTTTATCCGGTTGTACTGAGCTGCATTAGGAGAGTATGTGGCTGGTAGAGAGTTGAACTTCACCAAAGTTGTGATAGTGCAAATTTTGGCTAAGGAAGAAAGAGAATAGAAAAGAAGGGGAAAAAATGGTAGACCCAATGGATTGGAGGAGTTGATGGATAGTTAGGATCAGATTTTAAGATGAAGTCAGCTGGAAAAATAAGAGGTGTTGTTTGTGAGACAGATGTTTGAAACTGAGATGAGAGAGAGCATTCAGTTAGTCAAGACAGAATTTCAAGCAGCCTTTTTCTCACTGTTTGTATGCAGTGAATAATCTTGTCAGTTTATCATCTTCAGTATCTCTGTATTTCTGTAATTTGGTTTGACTTCCTACTTCTATCACTCACCAACGTTACTACAATAGTTTCTTTTTTTTAAATGTTTATTTTTGAGAGAGAGATCACAAGTGGGAGAAGGGCAGAGAGAGAAAGAGGGAGACACAAAATCAGAAAGAGGTTCCAGGCTCTGAGCGGTCAGCACAGAGCCCAACTCTGGGCTCAAACTCACAAGCTGTGAGATCATGACATGAGCCGAAGTCAGATGCTTAACCGACTGAGCCACCCAGGAGCCCCACTACAACAGTTTCTTAATTTTTCTCTTGGCGTCTAACCTTGTTCCCCTCAAATTTACTCCCATACCAGTGGGAACGCTCATACTAAAACATGTTTATTAATGGCATATTTTATTTTGTTAAGATTTTATTTATCTATTTATTTATTTTAAAGTTATTTACTTATTTTTGAGACAGAGAACATTGGCATGAGCAGGGGAGGGCACATAGAAGGAGGGAGAGACAGAATCCCAAGTAGGCTCCATGCTGTCAGCACAGAGTCCAACATGGGGCTCGATCCCACAAACCATGAGATCATGACCTGAGCTGAAACCAAGAGTCTTACTCTTAACCAGCTGAGCCACCCAGGTACCCCTACTTATTTGTTTTTAAGTGTTTCTTTTTTTTAATTTAAATTCCAGTTAGTTAACATACAGTGCAATGTTAGTTTCAGGTGTACAATATATACAATATGTGCTCATCAGAATGCGTGCCCTCCTCAATCGCCATTACCGATTTAACCCATGCCCCTCACTTCCCCTCTGGTGACCACCATTTGGTCCTCTAGAGTTAAGAGTCTATTTCTTGGTTCGCCCTCTCTCTTTTTTTCCCTATGCTCATTTGTTTTGTTATTTAAATTCCACATATGAGTGAAATCATATGATATTTGTCTTTTCTCTGACTCATATGTTTTGCTTAGCATAATACTCTCTAGATCCATCCACACTGCTGCAAATGGCAAGATTTCATTCTTTTTATGTCTGAGTAATATTCCATTATATGTATGTATATACATAGACCACATTTTATTTATATATTAATGGCATACTTTAGTTAAAACCATGGCACTGGGGCACTTGGGTGGCTCAGTCGGTTAAGCCTCCGACTTCAGCTCAGGTCATGATCTCATGTTTGTGGGTTGGAGCCCCACATCAGGCTCTGTGCAGACAGCTCAGCCTGCTTCCGGTTCTGTGCCTCCTTCTCTCTCTGCCCTCCCCCTCTCATGCTCTGTTTCTCTCTGTATTAAAAATAAATAAAACATTAAAAAAGAAAACTGTGGCACTGACCCACTCCTTCCCCAAACCCTCCATGGCCATTATTGCAAAATTTACACTGTTAACATGGTCTATAATTCCCTGTGTGAACACTTCAACTGATGCAAAACTTTGTCCACTTTCATTTAATGTAATGTGAGATTCATCTATTTTGATTCAGTGTCTGTACTGCAGTATATTCCTTTGTATGGATGGGATAAATGTATGAATCAGTGGGTTCATCTCCAATTGATACCTATTTAGGTGCTTTCCAATTACCTGCTACTACAAAGAAAGCTGTCATCGACATTGTTGATCTATCATCGACATTGTTGATCTATCTCTTTGGCATACGTGCAGGTTTTTGTCTGGGTGTGGAATTTCTGGGACATTGTCATATATGAATCTTCAATTTTACTATACTTCACCTGTTTCCACTTATTTAACTACCCATAAACAGTGTCAATAAACTGAGAAATATTTACTTATGGTAAATGGAGATACATGATGAAGACGTAAGATAGAGAAGCCATTTTGAATCTAGTTTATCGAAAATTACCTGTACTTTTTTGCTGTTGCAAAATGTTCTTTGTAGAAGGCAGCAAGCCTTCAAAATGTCATATTTACTATCACTTTATACGTTAACTGATACACTTATGTATTATTTATTGAATTACTAGTATGTGCTAACACTTTGCTAAGCATTGGGAATGTAGCAGCAAATACAATACATAAAAAGAAGAGAAATATAGAGTGGGAAAATAATGAACTATTATTTCATTCTCAATAGAATCAATAAACTAATGTTTGCTTTTTTTTTAATGTTTTGAATAGAATGGTAATTTTGACACAATGTTATAACTTCTTCATTCGTACCTTCCTCTGGATTGAGAGATCCTTAAGTGCAGATGCATAAAATTTATTTATATACCACATCTTTCACAATGCCTGCAAGTGTGTTCGATAAATAAAAGCCCATTGCATTCCCAGAGTAATTCTGGAAGTCTGGAAGTGCATTGGAAGTTTTCATGGGAATTATTGCTGAGGAGTAAGTATAGAACAGTAACAAAAACGTTGCTGATAGAGAATGGCCCTCCTAGATACCCCTACTAAATCCCTGTTCAACAAAATGCCATCGTCAAGTGATGGCATGCTGACTCCAGTTATGTTGGGAAAGTGGAGATCTGGTGTTTTGTTGGAAAGTTCGGGTGTGAATAACATTGCAGGGCAAATCTCCAGGGCCAGAGTCTCCACTGAGGAGCTAAGGGAGCCCGGCGACAGGGGCTGACTCAGTTCACGCCACTGCAATCAGTTCTTAATTGAACGTTGCTCCTCGAAGGCACATGGCCCCAGAGGCTGCTCCGTGCTGTGAATTATAATGAAACTCACTGGAAACTTTTTAATGGCTGCATGCACCACGGGGAAAACCTGGCAATCAGTCATGCTCTTGAGATCCCTGTGGACGCAGGGGACAGGAGACCTTGGTCGGCAGCAGCGCTCATCTGAGCGGCCCGGTAATGAGCTCTCCAGGGTCTTGGATTTCCTTCCAACTTTTGTAAAAACTGCATTAGTTGAAAATTGCTCTCGTGCCTGCCTTAGTTTTAAATGTTGCTCATTGACCTCATCATCCGGAATCCCTTAAGATTCTCCCGAGGGAATCACATGACTGAACTTAGCCGTCTTTCAATTTTACTAGAAAGCAGAAACAGCCTAGGAAAAACTGCTTTGTTCAACAGATCCAAACAGTTCACATTCTTCAGCTTTTTCAGCCTATAACTTCAACTTTCCTTATAATCTCCTTTAGAGCATGACTAGCAGGGTGAATAAGTCACTTGTTCTGTGAAATAATAGGCAGTTATATTTTCTTTTCGCTTAAAAGAGAAGAAAAACAAGGGTGAGAAAACTAACCCAAAGACTCAAAATCCTGCATTTTCTTCTTATTTAGATTCATTAGTTTTATGTTCACACTGTAAAGTATTTAGAGGTGGAAAACAATGTATTATGTCTGGTTTCTTTCATACTTATTCACACGATTACCTTGAAAAAAGAAGAAAATGGAGCTATTTTTTTTTAAACTAGTCGTTTGTACAAAAGTACTCACGGTAGTGCCTTGCTTACAGGCTCCAGGGAGCCCTCAGAACCGAAGTGACATCTAACTGGACGGATCAGGCAAATACCTAGTGCAAACTGGGCTCATTTGGTCAACTGAACGATAATTTGGCTCAGAGCCGCAATTGAAATTTTTCCTGCTTTGATTCTGAAAAGTATGTGTTTTCTCTACTTAAATGTCCATTTGTGAAAGAGGCAAAACAATTTATTTCCTACCAAATTCCTGGGTGGCATGAGGAAATAATGAATGTAATTATACAGCTCCATTAATGTGGGTCAGAAAACCGAGCAGCAGGGGAGCCCTGGGGCAGTGTGGTCCGGTGTCACACACGATGAAGGAATCATGGGTGGGGCGCCTGGGGGGCTCAGCGAGTTGAGCATCTGACCTCAGCTCAGGTCATGATCTCACAGCTAGTGAGTGCGAGTCCTACCTAGGGCTCTGTGCTGTCATCACAGGGCCCACTTTGGATCCTGTGTCCCTCTCTCTCCGCCCCTCTCTCATGTGCACGTGCATAGGCATGCACACTGTCTCTCTCAAAAATAAACATTAGACTGAAGCTGGAATCAGGGACTCTATAGAGTCTGCACGCAGCCCATCGCAGTGATATTTGTGCCGTAGCAGTGCCATAGGCAAAGATCTGGTTGAGATTATTCTCAAGTCAAACCTAAATACTAAATTCAAACTAAATTGTTTGTGTTCGCTTCCAAAGTCTTATTTCTTTTAAATGTTCAAAGCAACATAATCAAGGTTATATGTTACATTTTATATGGTTGTTCGTTAGTACTTTTTTAATTTGGAAAAATGGAAACTGGAAATCCAACCAAACATCCATTATCTTTGCAAATTTATGTAAACAGAGAAAACAAAAATTATTTTTGATTGTATTAATTTTAACATGTTTTAAAATAGAATTTATATTTAATATAATTTTAATATGTAAAATATACTTAATAAAGTATATATACTACACTTAAAATATGCTTTATGTTTTTAATTTTTGTTTCCCTATCAATTTCATATCAAGTTTTTAATTTAAAATTTTTACTGTTTTATTTATTTTTGAGAGAGACACAGAGTGCAAGTGGGAGAGGGGCAGAGAGAGAGGGAGACACAGAATCTGAAGCAGTCCAGGCTCTGAGCTGTCAGCACAGAGCTGGACATGGGGCTCTAGCCCACAAACAGTGAAATTGTGACCTGTGCTGAAGTTGGACACTTAACTGCTAAACCATCCAGGTACCCCTCAATTCTTTATACATCAATATCAATACACACCACCATTTCTGTGCTTTTTATGTTACTTATTTTACAACTGTGTAAACATTTATTATTCAGTCAAAGGGCATTGAGTCTGTTTCCTTTTTTTAGCCACTATGCAACTGTGATATCTATATAAAGATACACATATATCTTTACACACCTATGGAAACAATCCTAATAATAAATTCCAGGAATTGGAATTAGCGGATCAAAGACTAGTGTGTTGGCCAAATTTAAATTTGGTAAAGCCATCCTCCAAAAATGTAAACCTGTTTTACATTCCCACATGCAGTGTGTCAGGATCAATCTCTCATATTCTTACAGATTGAATATTACCAAACCAAAAAGATCACATTTTTAAAATTTGTATTTATATAATTATAAGTAATTATAAATTATAAATGAGGTTGAAAAAGTTTTATGTATTTTGGGATCTTACGAATTACTATTTCACTACATTTTATCTTGTTATCCATTGCCAATTTGTCTTTCCCTGGCAAGTGAAATCTTGACCTGAAAAATTTATTTGTTGGAAAAGGACTAAAAATATTTGCTTTGTCTCATTTATGTATTGCAGATATATTTCTCTGTTTCCAAACACTATTAGCAGGTTTTATCTGAGGACTTATTAGGCCATTGCAGCTGGTTCACTGGTTATAAGGCCTGGCTCATACTTTTTTTTTTTTACTTCATTATTAGTTTATAACTATAAAATTCCATTTAATTTTATTTCTTTTTAACGTTTATTTATTTTTGTTTTATTATTTTTAATGTTTTATTTATTTTTGATACAGAGAGAGAGACAGAGCATGAGAGGGGAGGGGCAGAGAGAGAAGGAGACACAGAACCGGAAGCAGGCTCCAACCTCTGAGCTGTTAAGACAGAGCCTGATGTGGGCCTTGAACCGACAAACATGGGATCTGACCTGAGCCAAATTCGGAGGCTTAGCTGACTGAGCCACCCAGGCCCCCCAAAGTTTATTTATTTTTGAAAGAGAAAGAGACAGAGGATGAGCAGGGGATGGGCAGAGAGAGAGGAAGACAGAATCCAAAGCAGGCTCCAGACTCTGAGCTGTCAACGCAAAGCCTGAAACAGAGCTTTAACTCACAAGCCTCAAGATCATAAATTGAGTTAAAGTCAGACGCTTAACCAACTGAGCCACCCAGGCACCCCTATAAAATACCATTTTAAAACCAGGTGCCTTACATATACATTTTGCTTTTTAAGTGAATTTTTTACGGTGGTCATGAGTTTTGAATAATATCAGTTTGGGGAAAACATGTAAGTGTTAATGTGTCACATCAGTGAATATGATTAATGGTTTCTTAGGCGTATCACTCTTAGAAGAATTTCTCTAGTCCATGATTTCACTGGTTGCAGAGATGATAGTATCATTTGGAGTTTCTAGGGGGCAACCTGACCTTCTTCAAGGAGTAATCAGTGTGGTTACTGAGGTTGGATTGGATATAATTTAAAGAATATCAGTCAATCAAATTCCAAGTATTTATTTTATGTTTACTATGTTTTTAAAACTTCAGCAATTTAAGAGAAAATAAAAGTCACAAATCAAGTGACAAAGAGAAACTATATTTAGTCCTTTGTATTATACTTTTGAAAATTATATTAAACTGGAAAGAAATTTGACTTTATAATTGTTTACTCAGAAAAAAGACTAAATCTCATTTCAAGGACAAAGGGTGTTTGAAAGATGTTCATGTTTGCACTATACTGCCAAACTTGAACTTTCTGCCCTACCAAACACCAGATAGTTAACCACACCCACACACCACCCACATCCCCCCCCGCCCCCACACACAACCAAATTTGAGGCTATGGCCCCCAGATAGAAACCAAGAATCTAAGAGTGTTGATTCCCAAGCATCCAGTGTTATTCCAAGCTCTCCCCTAGGAATACGCACTTCTAGCTTCTTCTGCAGCCCTGCTAATTACCCAAAGGAGTACACAGTCCCTGAGATCTCAACAAGAAAACATGTTGTCAACCTCTAGGCGCCATCTTTGATGCTAAGAAATTAGTCCTCCATGTTTTCTATCTGCATCTATAAGAGCTTCCACATCTGCACTGGTTATCCTCTGGGGCCAAAAGCAAGTCTTGGCCTTGCCTTGGGGTTTGGGTTGATGGCTCCTAAAAGGCTCCTGAAGGCTGGATATTGGGCCCAAAAGGTGGGTAGAAAGGGGATGAACACTAACCCTACTTCCTATCACAATTGCACCTTTTCTCTATAATTTAACAACCCTATGGCAATTATTCTATTTAACTTTTCCTCTGAGTAGTGATATACCATTCTTCTATCACATTAGTCAAATTATTAGAAAACTCACACAGCTCTGACAGCTCTTCTCTTCAGGAAGAAACTAGAATCTCATGAACCCAGGTCAATTCAGGTCTTGTACATAATCCCCTTTCTGAACAAGCTGAGATCTTTGTAACTACTTCTGTATGATTTCTGGTGCAGTAGTCTCACATCACTCTGTCATTACTTTCTACCTCTATGAACTGAAAATCTCCCATAAAAATACCAGGCAACAAATCCCAACCTGAGGAAAAAACATTACACTCTGTTATTCCTAATTCCCTTGGGAAAGCTGAAGCCAGGTAAGCCTAACTGATTAGAGAAAATTGAGACAACTTTCATTCTTTTCCTTTAGTATATTGTATTGTGCTGTGGAAAATAAATTTACTATAAGAACGTTGAAGCTGAGAATTTTTCACCAAAGGTATGTTTTTTAACTTGAAAAGTAAAATATTTGTGACAACGTGTGTTCTACTCTGCCTTTGGTTTTTCCCAGCTCGCTAGCTGAATATATTATCATTCACTGAGGCAGCCTTTAATTCTCTAGATCAAACAGCAGAGTAGATATTTTATAATGTCCATTTAATAATTGTAGTCATTATTTTTGCTTCAGTTCTCAAAGCATGGACACGACAGAGGGTCTGAGGTACTTTTCCTTCTGTACCTGCCGCTCTGCTGATCTCACACTTGTCTCCGTTTCCTTGTTAGGCTCCTTACTCTCCTGGTGTCCTCGATTCCAATCACACATCCGTCTTTTTATAAAGCCAGCTCTCTTTATTCCTTAGAGCCTTATTAGGGTCAATCTTTCTCCATTTACTTTTTTTTTTTTAATGTTTTATTTTATTTGTGATACAGAGAGAGACAGAGCATGAGAGGGGGAGTGGCGGAGAGAGAAGGAGACACAGACCTGGAAGAGGCTCCAGGCCCTGAGCTAGCTGTCAGTACATAGCCTGACGCGGGGCTCGAACCCACGAACGTGAGATCTGACCTGAGCCGAAGTCGGAGGCTTAACCAACTGAGCCACCCAGGTGCCCCTCCATTTACTTTTTAAATTACTCGATTTACCACAGTCTCCTTCCTTCTCTCTCCCATTATCCCTAGGGCCATGCACCTCTCCCACAAGCCAGTTATGTTGTTTCAGTGTTTCTGAAAGATGACCAGAAGACAAATATATCCAAAGTGGCCATTTTATTAGTGGACAGGACATCTCCCCTGATCCTGGCAATCTCCACTACAGAAGTCTTTTTCTTTCAGAGAAATGAGTGAAAGAGATTTGATTTGACAGCCTTTCACAGGAATAAGTAACTATTTGGCAGATCCAAACATAACCAAAGTAAAAAGTAATGGCACACTATTCCATCTTAATAGGGTCTAGTCTCCGGGTCCTGATAGGCAGTAGTTT
>PJEM01011406.1:0-54529 GCA_004023845.1 Helogale parvula
CTCCCTCTCATCACGTACTGCCCCTGTAAGGGTTCGATGCTGCGGACGGGGACGCCGGGCTGCGCCGGCCGGGTAATGAGAACAGCCACATGCTCCGAACGGACCCTCTGCTCTCCCTCCTCTGCTCGGTCCTGCCGCCAGAGACCTCTGACTATATTGTATTCTGATTCCGCCAACGCGAAGCCGCACTGGTGGGGGGGAGTCACCCGTTCCCTTTATATTTAGGAAAGTAAGAAGCAAACAGACTTCATTTTGGAATCCAGCCCTTCTTTTGGGAGTTGGTAAAAGACCATTCTTCCCCGAGGCCCTGCTTTGGCTTCGTGGGGTTTTAGATCCACCCCGCCCCACCCTCCTGCCGAAAGGGGCCCCGGGAGCGCCTGCGTGGCCAGAACGTCACAGACGAGGTCTCAGAAGCCTCTTCTCTCTTGTGCAGCGTTGTTATCAGTGCCTTATGTTTACACCATAGTCCACAGCTTTTCCAAGCCACTTAAAGACATTGTCTCATTTGATGGTTCCAACAGTCCTAAGGTTGGTGGGGAGGGGGGGGTCTCCTCTCTCCACTTTACAGGTGAGGAAACTCAGACTGTGGGGAGGCAGCGACCTGTCCAAGGCCACACGGGACCCAGCAGGAACTTCCCCAGCTCCTGGTCCGCTGCCCTCACCGTGTCAGTCTGTCTCTCTTTAATCTGCTGTTGGGGGGGCGGTGCCGAACAAGCAGGGAGCGGCCTGTGGCTGTGGTGCGGCTCCCTAACGAGCCGGAGGAAGGAGATGAGATGCCCAGGGAGGGCGTGCAGGCCAGGAGCTCAGTGCCCGGGGCTGTCACGGGGCGGGGAGATGAAACAGGGCCGTGGGAGAACCCTCAGCCGGCATGGGGCGGGCGGACCCTGGGAAGTAATGGCAGAGTCTCACTCATGGTCGCCCGTCCGGCTACCGCGACAGGTAAGCGCCGACACTGTGGGCTACGAGGCTCTCTGGCCGTGGCCACGTGGCCACCCTCACGCGGCGGGGAACACAGGGCCAGCTGAGCCAGCCTTCCCCTCGCCGTCGGACAATGACTGCTTTTTCTTAACAGCTTCTCCACTTTGAAACCCCTTGGCAGAGTCCTGGACCGGAGGGCAGGCTATCAGGTCAGACCGGGCACACCAGTCATCAGATCCTGGCCCCACGCACCCGTGCCCTACTCCAGACGGTGCCTTTGCGTCCCGGAGGAACAGGTTAGGGCAGAGGTGCTGGGCCAGGGCGTGGGGTTCAGCACCACGGACAGTGGCCGGCCTCCGGAACTCCTGGGAGTCCAAATTTGTTAGAAATGGTGACAGGGCCTCTCTGTGTCCCTCGCCTAGAAACACATGGCCCTCATCTGTCACCTGGAGACAGCAGCGAGTGCTGGTGCAGGCTCGTGCCACGGCTGATCTGCCTTCATCAAATTCGAAACATGATTGCTTGTCACTTGTTTTAATTCATTTCCCCACCAAACCTCCATTTGAATAACCTCCCAGATTTTCCTCACCAGGAGGAAGCGGCCCTCTCCTGCAGGCGGGTGGGAAGAGACAGTGCCCAGCTCAAACAGCCCGGCCTTCCACTGAGATGATGCGGAAGCCTTGCCCGGAGCCCAGTTCACATTCCTGACGGCGCTTGGCCCACGTCAGAGGCCCCACGAGACAGGACGGCCACTGTGGGGTGTGCACAGGTTTGGGGACCCCCTCAGAGGCTCCGGTTTTGTCTGGCACCAGTGGCCCGGGCCAATGAGACGTGCAGTATGCAGATAAATTCTGCCGCGTGTGTGCTCACTAAATCCACCATGCTAGAAATGCATTTGGAGGCAATCCTGCCTGCCCACAGCAGATTTTCCAGATCCTGGCAACTGGAGCATGTTCAGGATGAGATACAGCTGCCAGGTCTGATTTCTTAAATCAAGATTCGTTTGGTGGGGAGGGCAGGAGGGAAAAATTAATGCACAACCTGGCATGGGGAGGGAGCTGCCGCCTGGGCCTCTCTGTGCGTCTTGGGTGGAAGCCAATTCCTTTCCAGCAAGTGACTTCCAGCTCAGGGAAGGTGGACGGCCTCCCCCGGCAGCCTGGGGTCAGCACCGCTTGACCCCGAACTCGAAACTGTGGGGTCTGAGTGTGAGCCGGGCAAGGAGCTGATTGAAGGAGCGGAAATTGCTGGTTTATGTTTCGTGTTATTTCTCTTTCCCTGAGTTTCGGCCACTTCCCACTCCGTTTCTTGCCCTGTCGCCTCCTCCCAGGCTCCTCACTGACGGGCATGCCGTGTGCCTCCCACAGGGACCCGTGGGCCAGGCAGCTGCCGGGCACAGAGCTGGGGCCAACGAGGCCCCCCCAGTCCCGGCCAGGAGGGACGGAGAGTGCGTGACGATGGCCGGCATGGCTGCATGGGACCTGGGGACCGCGCTTCCTGGGGGCACTGGGGGCACGGGGTGCAGGGGTGTCCTGGGGAGGGCCCTCTGTCTGCGGCAGGGCGGGGGAAACGTGCAGCCAGCTCTGCCTAAATTAACGCTCCATGATGTTTTACGTCCTGGACGAACCGGTGTCGTTCCTAGGCGGATGGCCATCTCTGTCCTTCCAGTTTTCAGTTACAGCTTGTGGGGGGCTGAGGGGGGGGGCAGCGGAGAAGGGGCTGCAGGGCAGAGGCAGACACGAGGCGAATTAGAGAGACTTTTGTTGCACTTAATATCAATTCATTTCTCAGACTGCTGATGCAGCCAGATTCCACAGCTCAGAATTTATGGGGGCTCAGTGCGCAGACGTGCGAACTCAGAAAATACAAAAGAACTTTTTAAAAATGACCTGCTATCAGCAAACACAATTTTTTAAAATTTTACCCCCTTCAAACGCCCCCCCACCCTAAAACACAGCTACTCATACCTCACACACACACACACACACACACACACACACGCACGCACACACACGTACGCACAATCTGATCTGATTTTGATTTTCTTATTGGTTCAGGGCACTTAATCTCATTATGTAATAATCACATCCTTTGCCAGAGCCAAGCCGGGTTTCATCACTTTATGGGCAGACTGTATATTAGATACACACGCAAACATGACAACGAGACGGTCAGGAAAAGGAATCCACTGAGGAGAGGGCGAGGCCCTGACCTGGCGGATGGTGCAGCCCCCTCGGCCCCGGCCCCGCACCCGTCAGAAGACTCCATGCCCGGACTGGGCGCTGTTCTCGTGGGGCTCCGGCTACGGCCTTCCCCACCCCTTCCTCTCCTCCTCTTCCTCTCCTCGCTCCCTCCCCGCACCCCCCCCCACACTGTGCCTTTTTCCTGATCTGGCTGCTGGCTCTATTTGTTCATTTTTGTAAAGTGCCCTCCAAGGCTAGCCGCCTTCCTCGTCTGGCATCTGAGGAGTCCTCCTCCTCCTCCCCGAGCAGCCGTGCTTGGATCCCAGGTGGAGGACTGGGGTCCCACCACAGGCGGGTGACGATGGCCCCCAGCAGACCGCCAACACTCTGACTGCCTCTCAGAGATTTAGCCGTCGCACTGTCCACGGCCCCTGTGGGATCCGGCCTCCCACGGCGGGCCCATCTGTGGTCCGGGTGACCTCACCCCCCTGGGAGCTGACCAGCCGGACAGGAAGGAGCACCTCACTGCCCCAGCAGGTGGGACCCGCCTCCCCAGGGCCGTGTGACCTCCTGGGCCCATCCCCACGGTCTCAGCGGGGCCCTTCCCAACCATCTCCGGCAACTCGGGGGGCCTTTGGGAGCAGGCGGGGCTGTGGCCTCTGCGAGGAATGCCGTGATGGTGGACAAACACGGAGACCCGGAGGGCGGTCACCCGGCACAGCGCCCGCCGCGGAGCAGGGTGACCACGGGGCACGGTGGGACGCCCTCCTCAGGACGTGGGGGTCGGGCCTGTGTCGTGTTTTGTTCACAACACACATGACCAGCCGCACTGACCGGGGAGGGCACAGACTCCAGGGCCCACACAGGATGACACCCGCCTCCCCCACCCCAACGGCTCCTTAGAACCTAGAGAAGCCTATTTGTTCTCCTGTATCCGAACAGTCAACTTGAAAACAAATGACCCTGTGAGCACACGAATGACACAACAAAGCACGAGACTGCGAAGACGTAACGGGCATTGGTGCCCGTTCCCCGAAGCTTCCCCACTGGATGGCTCCCCACCAGGCAGGGCACCTGACTCGCGGTGTGACAGCAAACCGACAGTGGAGGGAAGACGCGGCAGGCATTCGGAGGCAGCCCGGGGCCCTGGACGCGTCTCCTGGGAGCAGGAAGCAGTCCTGGGGTGCAGCCTGTGGGGGGTGCAGCCTGTGGGGGGTGCAGCCTGTCGAGCGGCGCACCACTGAGCACGGGGGCCACGTCTGCACTCCCCTGGGGTTCCCTGGGCGCTGAAACTGTGCCAGGGACTCTGAAGGTGTAGCAGGGGGTGGGGGCAAGGGCAAGTTAGAACCAATATCTGCTTCTAGGCACCCTTGTCCTGCTGGACAAGACAGGCCAGCACTGCTCTGTGGCTGGTGAGCCTGGGGCCAGAATGAGGCCCGGACAGCCGGGACATGAGAGGGGGCAAGTCAGGCTGGCTTCCCAGAGGTGACGTCCTGGTTGAGTATCAGAGGGCGAAGGAGGGAGACCAGGGTCTCTGGACAAGGTTGCATCGGGGCAAAGGCACGGAGCACATGGCGAAGTTCTGTGGACGGACAGCCCTGAGAAGGTCCTCCTATCACCAGGTCAGCCCCCTGAGGAAACTGGGACAGGCGGCCGGGCGGCTGGAGGGGACAGAGACCCACCTCCTCCCGGCTCTGCCCCGCAGCCAGCACCCTGAGTGTGGACGAGGGTGGAGGTCCTCGTGCAGGCCTGCCCTTCGGAGGATGCCCAATCCTGACCTCGATGGCAGCAGAGACAGCAGTAAATGGCCCGTCCTGGTGCCCTGGGTCAGTCAGCGGCGGGGTGGCCACACCTGGAACCCGGTGTCCTGCTGACTGGGGGCTGGCACGTGGAGGCGCCCGTTCGGACTCAGCACCACTGAAATGCTCCCGTGGCTGCAGCTGGACTCGGGCAGACGGGGCGGGCATGGGACACGGCCACGTGCAGACCGAGGACACAGGAGGACATGGGGGGGCACCGTCCTAAAGCAAACCAGGGGGACGGGGCCCCGCTCGCCCAGCATGACCCCGGAGAGCCCCGTCACAGGCTGAATCGGGCCCCCAAGTTCACACGTCGAGGCCCTGACCCCCAGCACCGCGGGATGTGCCCGTATCTTGGGGGGTGGGGGGGTCTTTCAAGAAGTAGTTAAGTTAAAATGAGGTCATGGAGTGGCCCTGCCTCCAGGTGCTCGGAGGGACGACCACGTGACACAGAGCACGACTGTCCGCAAGCCCAGGGGACAGGCCTCCGGGGAGACCCTCTGCTGCCCCCTGACCTTGGACATCCAGCCTCCGGGGCCATGAGGAGACTCGGTGTTGCCGACGCCACCCAGGCTGGTGCTCGGTGGTGGCGGCCTGGCTCACAACAGGGGCCCTGCCGGCTCAGCGCTGCCCCCGGAGCCCAAGGATCCAGTAGCGATGGGGCAAATCGGAGAGAAAGGCGGGTGACATCACAGGAGCCCAATTCTGCTGCTGCAGCTCTGATTTCCAACAACACCCTTCTGTTCGTACAAGCGAAATGACACATGTTTACACCTTGGGGAGGATCCTGGAAGAGGGGAGAACCCACACGTGGGTAACGCAGGCCGAAAACACGAGTCACTGAAGCATCTGCCGGACGGAAAGGCCTGTGGGGTCGGTGCCCCGGCCTCCGGCAGAGCCGGCGAAGGAAGCTCCCCGGGAAAGCCACTGTCACGGCCCCGCCTGTCGTCACCAGCTCCTCAAGGTGTCTTAGTCTCTAGGCCCATGTTCCAGGCTCGGAAGGAAACACCAGAAACCCCCGGTGACTCAGCGCCGGGAGCTTGGGGATTGAAGCCGGGACTGATCCTGCTTTTTGTTTCCAGAAGAGATTAATGGGCCTCAGGAGAGAGCGCCCGACGCTTCAGCGTCTCCTTCCCTGAACGCCCACCTTGGTGGCCGCGCGGCGCTCACAGGCAGATTCCCACAAGGGGGACTCAAGCCGACCAAGCTTTATCAAGTCTCTTCCCCGCTGCCGTGGGCTCCGGGCCCCCCTCCCTGTCCAGCCCACAGGCAGGCTGAGCAGTCAGGCCCCAGGGAGCGAGCGGTCCCGCCAGAAGGCGCCTCCTTCAGAGGGGAGCCTGGGGGGCCCGCAGGGGCTCTGTGGGTCCCTGCTCACCCGTTCCCCACTCTGTCAAGACAAGACGCAGTCTCCCGGTGCCACGGCCCCACAGCCTCATCCAAAGTCAGGGGGAACATAGCCTCCCATCGGGCGTATTTATTTTCCAGACAGAGAGCCGCAAAGACGCGCCCCAAACAGACCGACCCAGAGGGCCCCCCTGGGGGCGCTTCAGTCCTGCCGTCTCGGGGCCCAACTTCGGCAGGTGGGTGTGTGCGTGGGTGGGTGGGGGTGACCGGGGAACAGGAGGGCCCTGTAGGCGAGTTTCCAAATCCGCTCCGTTCCGTTTGTGCCGAGACAGATGAATAAAACTCACACCCGAGGGAGCAGCTCACAGCACCACGGGGCGGGAGCCGCCTGGTGTCCGTGACGGGGGTGGCGACGCGGGCGGGTCCGTCCGCATGTGGAGTGTCGCTCGGCCTGCAACAGCAAGGTGGTCCTGACGCCCGCCCTGCACGGACACAGCCGAGGGCACGGTGCCGAGCGACGTCAGGCAGACACAGAAGGACCAGCACCACAGGGCCCCGCGCAAGGGAGGCCCCTGGGGTCCCAAATCCAGGGCCGGGCGGCAGGCGCCGGGGGAGCCGGAGGGAGAGCTGGTGGCTAATCGGGACCGAGTTCCGGTTTCTCACGACGGAAAGAGCTCTGGAGGCGGACGTGGCAGTGGCTGCACCACGTGACTGCGCTTGGTGGCCCTACAGGCACTTCAACACGGGTGGGATGCTAAGCTGTGTTTGCGTGTTTCGCCACGATTAAAATTAAAATTTCAAAACACGCGCATCCCCGGGGCTTCCACCACCGCTGGCACCGCCCAGCTCCTCCACGCAGTTAGTATTTCCCGCCTCCTGCTGAGAGCCTTTCGGGAACGTTCTTGTCCGACGCACAGATGGGGAGCTGAGGCGCTCAGGCGACGACAGGCCGAGGTCACGAGCGAGAGACGGGGCCAGGGTGTCCTGACCCCCCAGGCGCCCCCCAAACACGTGCCAACAGCCTGTGGGAGTGAGCGACCGTCCGGTCCCGGCCTCCACACGCCGCTGCAGGAGCCCGGCTTTCCCCACGTTGTTGGTTTTGGGGAGGGCGGGGGAGGGCTGCGGGTAGGCTGGGCACCTTTCAAAACAAAGTAACTAAATACTAATAAAAATACACCTGAGCGGGGGGGCTCCCGGGGGGGTCAGTCGGTTAAACGTCCGACTTCAGCTCAGGTCATGGTCTCAAGGCTCGTGGGTTCGAGCCCCGCGTCGGGCGCTGTGTCTCCCTCTCTCTCTGCCTCTCCCCTGATCGCACTCTTATCTCTCTCTCAAAAATAAGCAGTAAAAAAATTTTTTACGAAATACACCAGGGGTGGGGAGCCTTTCCAGGATGATAGAGATGTCTGGGGACCAGACTGTAACCACCTCGTGACTGTGCCAAGGGCCCTGGATCGTTCCGTTCAGCTGGTGAATCTTACGTTCTATGACTCTGAACTCAATACGTTATTTAAAAACACAGGCATTGTGTACATATGTGTAGTTACATATGTGACTAAATATAAACCCAAGCATCACTTAGGTTTTCTGAAACTCGACACAGACATATGGGGATGTTTGCGGCCGCCGGGCACACGGTCCCACGAGCGCAGGCGGGGGCCCTGCCCGTGGGCGCCACTCTCCGCGGCCCGGCCTTCGGTCCCCCGAGGGTGGAGGCGACTGGTCACGGCGAGGACGCGCTCAGGGGAACGTACAGCCCCCCTGCCAAGACGGCGGCCCCCACGCACGCCCCACCCCACCCCGCGCCGCGGACGCCAGCCTGCAGGCTGGGATTTGGGGGCTTTACGATCTGGTTTCACTAAAAGTCCCCTGAAGTCTCTGCTCCTCTGGGCTGGTGTCCGTCTCATTAAATAGTAAGCCACGTGGCCCGGGGCCCGGCCTCAGCTCAGGAATGCGACGCCCCTTTATCGTTTAGAGAGAAATGACAGTTTATTCCCCAGTCATGGCTGCTGGCGGCAGGCCACCTGATAACGAGGTGATTCATGATGAATTAAATTATCGTCACCTTTCAGCCAACCCCGGGGGAAAAGCTTCCAGACGTCGTGTGCGTATGCGTGTAGGCACGCGTGTGTGCCCACGCGGCTCCGCTGACCTGGGAGAGGCCTCCGTGAGGCAGGGGCGGTCGCGTGGAGCCCCGTGTGCCACCCTGCACGTGCTGGCCTGACCAGGGATCTTGCACACTCACGGGAGCGTGTCTGAATGCCTTGCAGGGGCCCGTTCATCAAAGAAGCTCTTCGGAGGGTGTTGGCAGACTCCTTTGGAATGTGAGCAATCCTCTCCTGATTCCCATTTGGGAAATGAATCTCCTGGTTTCTGGCAGAGGATTTGGGATTTGGGAACAGGGTTGGGGCTGGTGCCCGTGAGGGCTCCGGGGGCTCACTGCGGGGCTGGGGTGGGGATCAGGGCGCCTCCGCGCAGTGAGCTAGGGCGGGTATTAAACGCGAGGTGAACGTCCACCCAGAGGCGTGCTCCCGCAGGCGCCGCCAGGCAGAAACCACCAGAAAACCCCGAAAAACCCGGGGTGCAACGATGACTAGACCGCGATCCCATCTTTGTGACGTGCAGACAGCGGCGATCTCGCACAGGCGGGCCTCTCTGCCGTGAACACGCCTTGTTCGCGTACTCATGAAAAGGTACGATGAGCTCATCTTAATTTAAAAAGAAAAGCATCAACCCTGAGGGCGAGACCCTCCTCGCCCCAGCGGAGGAAGACAAACCAAAGAGGGTCCTTCTGGACTTGATCTCTGTGATTCCGGGAGGCGCAGGGGCCCTGGGGCTGCAGCACTGGGCTCGCCCCGAGGTCTGGAATCATCTTCTGGGGCAGGAGTGTGGTCTACCCGCCCGTGTCTGTGCGAGGACCAAACCCTGAGCTCCTCCCTCACGCCCCTTCCCGGGACAGGTCACGGGACACGTCCGAGCTTCGGGAGCCCGGGCCCCGCCGGACGACAGCACAGCAGGTGCACACCTCCAGCTGTCCAGCCCCGACAGGTGGGCCAGGTGCACGGGACCACGGGTCCCGGGAAGAGGCCCCTTCAGAGCAATGACAGCTGAGATAGTGACCCCTCCCCCCCAAGGGTCCTGAGTAGGACGCAGGAGATGGCCTCCATGACGCTGTGAGCCCTGGGCCTCAGAGGTCAGGGAGCTGGACACGATGGTCCCCGGGTCCCTCCCAGCTCGACGTCCCACAGCGTCCTAAGGGTCGCATAATGTGACACCGGGTGACTTGCTGCTTTGACACCAACTGGACCAGAGCGGCAACTTCTTCCTACTTTCCTCACATTTCAGGTTAGGATGGGGTTTACAAGACGGAAAGTCCTCGCCAGCTTGGAGCCCCCCCACCCCAGCTCACACACGCAAGTACCCCAGTTCCACTCCATGAAGGCATCCAGTGTAGACTCCGAACCAAGGACACAGGAAGCCCCAGTGACGACACCCGCACTCAGCCACCTGGGGCCCCGCGCCCCCTCTGCACACAGCCCTTGCACGAGCAAGCCAGGTGGGGCCCCCCACTTCTGTGGTTCACACACTGGGGAAAGGTCAGACGCCCTGGAAGGCGTGACCTCCAGTGCGGCCCCTCCTCTCCTGCTCCCCGGGCCCCATCTGCAGTGGGCATGCGCGAGGGGCTCAACCACAGCAGTGGATGTAAACACCCCTTGGACTTGAGGGTCTCTTGATGGAGCAAGGGGGGGCCTCCCCTCCCCCGAGACTCCGTCCCATGGGCAAGTGGGTCCCAGGGAGCAAGGAGCCTCGCTCTGGTCTCCACCACTGGGCAGGCCGTCGGTTTGCTCCTGTTTTTATTGTTTTTCCTTTACACCTGCCCCAAGTCCCCCAAAACCGAAACCAACCAGAAGCCTTAAAGGTGTCCACCCAATGACCAGAGACGCCAGAGGCGCCGAGCAGCCGCGACAGGGCTTGCTCTCGCGTTCCGCAAAGACGTACGCTCCCTGTGCCCCCCAAGTCCTAACAAACGGCGCCGTCCTGTCCCCTGGTCCGCCTGCTCTGGCCAGAACATAATTAAAGCGGGCTCCGTGGCCGCCCCTTCAGCCTGCCCTGAACTGAGCAGAGGGAAGAAACGTTTGGAAAAGCTGCCCCGTCAGCTCTTTCTGCCTCTTCCGTGGCCGGCCTCTTCCTCCCACTCAGCCGGTGTGTGGGCCGGGGAGGCAGCCGGGCGGCCGGGTGGCTCTGAGCTAAATAAACTCCTGAAAGGGCAGGGAGCTTCCACTGGGCAGTTTTTCAGACTTGAATTCCGCCGAGAGGAACTTAAAAAGGCCTTTCCACCTGTTCAGCCTGAGTTCCCTCTCGGCCCCGGGCACACAGCGGCCCTCCAAGGAGCAGACATGACAGGCAGCTGTGAGCCCAGCTGGCCACGAAGGTGCCTGGGGGCCCCCTCGTGCGGCCCCGGTGGCGGCGGGAGGCTGCCCAGACTCTGCTCCTGTCGGCTGCTCTGTGGCCGCGGCCACGGGCACCAGCAACACCCACAGTCTGAACTTCATGTCCGCCTGACGGGGCCCAATGCTCTGCACAGAACTTCCTGACACGGGGCCTGAAGGCGGCCGGCTGTGGCGGCCACGTCCCCAGGCGGGAGCCTCAGCTCTGCCACTGAGGGGCGGGGACGTCCCACCCCCAGGAGGACGCAGCCTGGGAGCGCGCCTGCGCAGGACCGGGCAGAGAATAAACAAGGCAGGGACAGAACGTTCCATTATCAGAGTTAGCCGCTAACTCGCGAGCCCAGAGGCAGCCTGCGCGTCTATGCAGAGTGCTGGCCACGGACACTCTGCGATTCGGCCGTGAGCTGGCCCTGGGATGCCACTCTCTTTTTGCAGGTGCTTCTAACTCAGGCTAACCTATCCTGTCTTCAAGGAGCTTCCCTGGCCCCTCCCTGCTCTGGCCCCTGGGATGCCACTCTCTTTTTGCAGGTGCTTCTAACTCAGGCTAACCTATCCTCGCCGCAGACCCTGGGGTGGGGGGAGGTGAGGAGAGATGGGCTCACGCAGCAACCAGCCCGTCTCTTCCCGGCTGCAGGTGCACGCGGTCAGCAGCGAAAACCAACGGAGAAACGGCACAGGCGGGAAGGGGCAGGCAGGAGAGCCAAGATGCCCCCCATCTCCTTCAGCCACCAAGGTCACACCCAAACCCCCGCCTCTGCCCCACCTGGATGGCAGCCTTTGCCTCCTGTGCTTCCACCATCCCCGCTCCCTGGAAGCCCAGAGTGCGGCTCCAACACTGGTCCTCAGACCCACCGGGCAGGCCTCGGACCTCGGGGCGGAGGAGGGGAGGCTGGGGAGAGGGAGCCCTGGGCCCCTCCGGGCACCATCAGCCACCAGTCTTGGAGCGCCTGGGAGAGAGTTTGGCCCCGGGCCCTCGTAAGGGAGTTTTCTTTTATATTTATTAACCCACTTTTTCTCCTGGCACTCGGAGCAGCGAGGAGGCCTCAGCCAAGGCTATTAATAGGCGGAGGCCACCCCTGGGGGAGAGAGTGAGCTCAGACCTGGAGCACAGGCGCCAAACATAGTAAAGGGTTCTGAGTCTGGCTAAATATAGGCTGCGGCCACGCTGGGGCGCAGAGGGCGGGCCCTGGGGAGCCGAGTGCAGTCTGCCCTGTCGCCCCCCCAGCCCTGCCCCTGCGGCAGAGCTTTTCGGAGCCTGTGCCAGAGCCCGGCCTGCCGGGAAGAGACCTGGCAGTCACGCGGCGCCTCCACTCCAGGTCAGACCCGGTGGGAGACGCCAAGGAAGGGATTTGCAAAATGACATGCAATATAAATGACTCCTGTAAACAGAGAGTTTAATAAAAAGGCAGTGAGGGAATTTATGGGCAGCCCAAGGATGATTAAAATTATTTATCTACTTACCTCCCTTGCTGGCTGATCAGTCTATTAATTATCTATTATGCACTCGCTGATTTGCATTTTAGTAATGGGACGGAGTGAGGGCAGGTGGGAAACACAGAAGGGTTCAGGAACTACGAGGCGGGGGAGGTGTGGACCCTCCTCTGTACCATCCAGGCCCCCCCCAGCTGACGCCATGTTGCCACGCTGCCGCCCAGCCCCCGAGCCCCCGAGACGCCCCGATCCAGGAACTGGCTCCGGGTGGAGCAGAAAGTTCGGCGTGGAGGGACACGCACGCACCTGTTTGCCGGCAGAGAGCTCCTGGGACGGGTTCCCAGCCGCAGGGCCTGCAGACCAGTTCGAGGGAAATGCTGGCAGAATCCTCCTCTGGCTGTTCTGACTTAACGCTGCATTGAGAAAAGAAAACACGAGAACAAAACCATTTTCAATCTCT
Source organism: Helogale parvula (assembly GCA_004023845.1). NCBI lineage: Eukaryota > Metazoa > Chordata > Mammalia > Carnivora > Herpestidae > Helogale > Helogale parvula. The sequence continues at coordinate 12,578 of PJEM01011406.1, forward strand.
GAATATCTGAAGTGCATCAGACACACGCTCTCCCGCGTCTTGATTAAAAATATCACAGGACAGAGTGTCATGGGAACGGCGTCTTTGAACGCCGCGACCAAGGGAGTGTCGGGCTGGGAGCCGTCCCGCCCTCCGCCCCGCGGCCCCGCTGCAGGGAGAGGCACAACACCGCAGGGGCCCCGGGACCTGGGGGGAGGGGCCGGAGCCCGTGGGGTCTGGCTGCAGTCAGTACACTTTCACCCTCACTCGTCAAAACCTGCTGGCTCACCACAACCCGCCATTCCTCAAAACGAACCTCTTTTCTTTACCTATCTATCAATCTCTCTCTCTCTATGTATCTGTAGTATGTATATCATACAGGTAGATATAGATAAGATAGGTGGATTGGTAGGTAGGTGGATGGAGGAAGGGAGAGATGGATAAATGGATGATGAATGGATGGATGGATCGATGGGTAGATGGATGCATGGACGCATAGATGAAAGGATGATGGATAAATGGATGGATGGGTGGATAGATGGATGGATGGATGGATGGATGGGTGGGTGGATGGATGGATGGATGGATGGGTGGATGGATGGATGCATGGATGGATGCATGGATGGATGGATGGATAAATGGATGGATGGATGGGTGGATGGATGGATGGGTGGATGGATGGATGCATGGACGCATGGATGGATAAATGGATGGATAAATGGATGGATGGATGGATAGCTCCTCTTGGTCCTGTTTCTCTGGACAACCATGGCTGATTCAGTGATCTGGAGTCTTTCCAGCTTGCACTTCCGGAGGAGTTGGGCCCCTCAATGGTGTGGGAAGGGCGGAGGAGGCAGCAAGGGGCCAGCCGTCCCTGGGGAGTGAGGGCTGCAGGGTCATGAGCCCAGGAATGCACTGACCCTGAGTCTCTGTGAGCCCATGTCCCAGCCCTGGCACCAGCTTCGTCTTGAACCTTACAATCCCCCCACCCTGAGACCCTGCCAGAGGGGGGCTCCCTGGCATTTGCAGGACAGTTGTCCCCATGCCCCGTCCTCTGTGCCGCCCACCAGTGCCCTTCCCCCCAGCACTGGCTTCTCAGTCCCGATGATGTATCAATAACCGCAGAGCAAAACGCCACAGTTAGCAGCGCCACTGTGCTGTGACAAATCGCTTTCGGAATCGATTCGCAGGGTTGTGTGTGTGCAGCGAGGTGGGGCCGCGTCCCAGAGGCCGGAGCAGCCCCCAGGAATTAGGCACAGCAGGAAAAGTCCTGGGAGACACAGAAGGGAGAACGCAGGGGAGACGGGAGAAGAGCTGATCTTTAAGAAGGAGGCCTGGAGACGCTCGTGACCCAGAGAACGAGCATTCCCAGTCCAGGCTGGGCTGTGAAGACGCCACAGGGCGCGGCCCGAGGACCTCTGATGGGGACGGGGCGTGGCGGGCGGGGGGCGGACAGCCGGCGTCACCTGGAGGGCAGGGAGACACGGTAGCTGGCTCTTGGGCGACATGGGATGGGACATGTCACCTGCCCCAAGTAGCATGTCGGGCTCAGGCCAGGAACCCGTCTGGCTCATGAACTTAGGATTTTATTGGCGTAATAAACCACGTGGTTGCTGCCGGCGGGTCCTCCTTGAGTCTGAGCAGGAGCACCAGTTCCTCCCCGGGGAGGAGGCAGCAGGAGGGGCAGGACTGGGGGCTTAGCGCAGTGAGGGCTCCTGGAACCTTCTTGCGGCTGTAACTGGTGGCCCTAGAGGAAAACCACCACACGCTGGCCCACCCTGGACCTGAGGCCAGGGAACCCGGCACAGGACGCTGTCCTGACTCTTCCCACGGTGAGCCTCCGGGGGACTCAGTTTCCCCATCTGCAGAGTGAGCTCCCTCACAGCTGCGGCCCTCACGCACGGCCCCCCAAAGGCCGCTGGGGCGGGCTCACAGAGGGCGCGGGGGGGTGGGCAGTTCTGGGGGCTGGCACAGCAAAGGACCAGAGAGGGGACCGGGGTCCCTGCACTTCTGAACCATGAGTCTGGGGACAGAGTGACAGGGAGGCAGTGACAGGCTTCTAGGCATCCCTCATCCGTTGTCCTCACGTCCTGGGCCCATCTACCTCTCTCTTCCTAGCTGGGGGCCTCAGCCCAGACGCCTGGGTGCGGGGGGAAGCAGAGAGCGCCGGCCTGTGCTTCAGGGGCCTGGAGGGCCCGGCAACACCCTCAGGCCAGAGAGGGCTCGGCCAGCCTGTCTTTGCTCCCAGAGATGCCACACGGAATGTGGATTTGGCCTGAGTGCGGCTGCCTGGGCCCCACACCTCCCGTGGGAAACCCCCAGGGGCCTGTGGCTGCAGCACCTCCCCAGCCCCCAGGGGGCGCCCCGGCCCGTTCTCCCACCTCCAGCAGCTGCCGCCTGTGGCCAAATTTGGAGAGGCAGCTGTCCCCTCCTGGAGCCCGCACCCCCTCTTCCAGGACTGTGTCCCCCGTCCTGCCAGACTGAGGGCTCGATCGGCCAGAGAGCTTCCAAGGGCAGCGGGGGGTCATGCCCCGGGCATGGCTGCTCGGCCAGTCAGCGTGGAGGCTGCGGGTCAGGGCGCTCCTGCGGCGGGGTCCCGCGTGGGGGCCCAGCAAGGAAGACCAAACATGGTGAACGGTTTTCTTCCTCCACTTGCCCTCCCTCCTCTCTCTTTCCCTCCCCTCCACAAGCGCACCGGTTTCACTCCTCGCCCTAAACCTTCCGGAGACACCGGCTGCTCCAGCCGGCTTGCTGACGCATGGAGGGAAGACGGCTGGGAAGTGGGGCTCAGACACGGCGAGCTGCCGTCTCTCAGTGCCCATGTGGACGCACGGGGACACACTGGAAATCTCAGGCCGCATGGCAGCTCCAGTGGGTCCAGGCACGTCAGAGAGCTGGGACCAGGGCCCGGAACTTTCCGAGACCCAGCCACCCACTGCCAAGCGGAACACACATCCGGGCACATGGAGACAGGCTCTGGGACCCGCTGGGTGGACCTGCCAGGTGGCGCTTTGCCATCCGACAAGGAAAGGGCAGATGGAGACAAACTATCCGATCCCTGGGCAGGTTTCCACACAGTGGGTTAAAGGAAGGGACCGGAAACACACGTGCATGGGAGGGAGCCACGGAAACACCACACGGAACGAATGAGGCGGCTTCCACTTTAAAAACACATAAGAAGCGATCTACTGCTCACGGTCACGTGTGTGTAGATGACAGCGGACACACAGTGGACACTGAGTCTGTTCCCGGTGTGAGTGCTTGGGGGGCAGGGGTGAGGCCAGGAGCGGTCACAGGGGATCTGCCCTGCCGGCACCGCTCGCCTGCTTGCTTTTTAAATTTGTTTTTTTAATTCAAGTTAGTTAACACACAAGGCAGTACTGGGTTCAGGAGCAGAACCCAGGGACCCATCGCTTACACAGGACACCCAGTGCCTGTCCCAAGCGCTCGCCTCAATGCCCATCACCCCGTTAGCCCATGCCCCCCCCCAGCAACCCTCAGTTTGTTCTCTGTACTTAGGAGTCTCTTACGGGGTGTGCCCTCCCTGTTTTCATCTTATTTTAGACCATGTAGGGGCACGTGAGTTGTTCGGTCCGTCAAGCGTCCGACTCTTGATTTCGGCTCAGGTCACGATTTCATGGTTCATGGGATTGAGCCCCGAGTCTGGCTCCACACTGATAGCTCAGGACGTGCCTGGAATTCTCTCTCTCTCTCAAAAATAAATGAATAAACTTCAAAAATATGCAGTATAGCTTGTGTTAACCATTGTTAACTGCAGGTGGAGGAACAGAGCTTTATATTTTGCCTTAATTATCAAAATTCTCCAAATTTTCTTTGGAGGCACGTGCTTGGATTGCGAGTCCCTGGAGGGAGGGAGAGACGCTGACGTCACACAAGGGCACGCGGCCAGAGCGCAGCCCTCACACTGACTCCACAGACCTGCCCGCGGCTGGGAGGCCCAGGCTGGTGGACGGAAGGAACCAGACTGCCCTTCCACTCTCCCTCCATTTAACAGACTGTGCGCACGTCTAGAACTGTTTCCTCAACAGTCCATGACGTTTTCCTTACAACCAGCGTGAGCAGACAGAAGTTTCGTGCAAAGGGAGGGCCGGGTGTGGGGAGGGAACCATGCACTGGAACGTTCTAGACTCTGGACCATCAGTGTTTCCTCTGCTCAGCAAATACAAGGAAAAGGCACAGCGCCCCGGGGCCGAGCAATGGTCTTCTGAGCAAAGCTTCCGGTCTCTGGCAGGCGGACCCCTTCAAGCAGACACGGAATCCAGAGCATTAAGTGAGAATGTTTAGACGCTAGAAGTGTAAACAGCCCGCCTCTCCCGTCCCCCAACTGATGGGACCATGGTTCTGCCACAGGCGGCTGGCTGACGCCTAGGTATCTTCCGGCAGGTCCGCGGGAGCGCAAGGCACACTCACTCCTGGAATGTCAGAAACCCATTCAAGCCGGTCTCCCCCTAGAACCGCCGTCTGCCATCACTGGGCAGCACTTTCTCATGCACACGGGTCCTGTGTGGTTGGTGCACCTTCTCAGTGCGCCGCGGAGATGCGCGCCCAGCAGGAGCCCCGGGGAGGGCAGATGCGCACGGGGCCAGAATGCGCCGCGGAGGGCAGATGTGCGCTCGATTTGAGCTCCGCGGAGGGCAGATGCGCGCCCAGCCAGACAGAGTGCGCCGCGGAGGGCAGATGTGCGCCCGGCCAGAATGCGCCGCGGAGGGCAGATGCCTGCCCGGTTTGAGCGCCGCAGAGGGCAGAGGCGCGCCGGCTCTTGCTTTGATCTCACACGCTACACGTTCAGCGTTACAAGCTCCTCAAAGCTGCATGACCAAATTCCAGGTCATTACTCAAGGAAAGGGGCCCCTCTGTGGTCGACAGCGACAGTTTCAAACCAATTAAAATAAGCCTGGCGTTTCTGCGGCTGCCGCGTGCCCGCCACCCCGGCGGTCTCCCAGGGCCCGTGGCACGCTGAGCAAGATGCACGAAATGTTAATGGAGACGTTAAATGCCACACGGAGGGGATTCTGGTAAATAAGGCCCCTCAGAAGAGGCCAGGGGGAGACGTCCCCGAGCTAACCCTGGAGGGAACTCCAATACAAATGAGATTGGACCACGGTGCTCTCTGCAAGGGATGGGTCTGCTGGGGGGGGGGGGGCAGCGAGCGGGTCCATTTCCTATTGGTCTGCCTCTGAGAGTGTGTGTATGTGCCCCCTGCCGCCGGCACCAGCATCGGCCAGGACCCCGGCACCGCCAAGCGGCACAGGAGGACCGGGACCCCGGAGGGGGCTGGGGGTGGCGCTGAGTGGGTGGGCTTAGCGGTGCCTGAGGGTCGGGGTGCTGGAGCAAAGAAGGCGTTCGGGGCTCGTGGCTGCTCTGAGCTCTGCTGGGTCCTGTTTCAGGAAGATCCAATGTCACCCATGAGATAAACGGATAAGGTTTGGAGAGAACACTGGGCAGCGCCCAGGTCAGGAGCGGCGCGGCTCTGCCAGCAGGTCCTCGCCAGGGCTGTGTAGCTGTGTGCGCGCTCGGGGTCAACCCCCACTTGTGGGCAGCTCCACTGGGGCAAGGCTGTGGCAGCCACCTCCACTCCCAGCCAGGGCTGCCCGCGGCTCAGAGTTGTGCCCGATGCGACAGAAGGACCACAAGGAGAAGGGGAAGAAAGCGCCAGGCCACACGGAAGTCAGCGAGTCAGGGCTCTCCCTCAAGCAGCGCCCCTCCCCCCCCAGGCCACCATGGCCACAGCCCCCAACCGGACACCCGCCTCTGCTGATCAAACTACAACTAAAGCAACACAGCTTGCTCCAGCTAGGACGCCAGACTTAGCGAACAGAATGACCGGATGCCCGGCGGAATCTGCAATTTCAGACAAACAGCACATAATGTTTTACGTTAAAAATTTTTAAATGTTTATTTATTTTTGAGGCAGAGAGAGATGGAGTGTGAGCAGGGGAGGGGCAGAGACAGAGGGAGACACAGAATCCGAAGACAGGCTCTGGGCTCTGAGCTGTCAGCACAGAGCCCGATGCGGGGCTCTCACCCACGAACTGTGAGATCATGACCTGAGCTGAAGTCGGCCGCTTAAATGGCTGAGCCGCCCAGGCGCCCCTGGTTTACATTTTTTAGCGTAAGTATGTCCCATGCAGCATTTGGGATGTACTTAGACTACTTCCATGTACTTACATGGTTCGTCTGAAATTAGAATTTAAGCAGGGCCTGCAGCTTCGGTCGGCAAGCCTTGCTGTCGGCTTGCTCAGCCTACACACGCAGACACACGCACTCACACACAATCACGCGAACACACACACACACTCACATGCAGACACCGCACATCCTTCAGAGAAGAGAAGGGAGCTGACACTTTATGAGGGCCGACTGGGGGCCTGGTGCTTCCCCTTCTCTCTCTCTCTCTCTCCCTTGAACCCCCACGCCCCCCATCATCCCACCACGGCCCCCAGCCCGCAGACAGAGAGACGGGGGCCCCGGGGTGTCACTCGTCTGGCCGAAGTGCAGACCCGGGTCATTCGTGTTCCTAAGTCCGCACCCTCCCCACCCAACCAGACCCAGCGCATCGGACCTCAGATGCTCACTTCCAAACGCAATGGCTAGAAGGCAGCTGTTACCGATGCCGCGGTCACATCCGTGGACGGCGTTTGAAGCGTTGGCCCCGGGCCCACGCCAACTTGAGAACAAGAACGCGGATGCGGTCCAACGAGCTCGGTGGGCGGGGCTCGGCCAGGCTGGGTGCCAGCGAGCACCTCTGGCCGCGGGGCGATGTCCGGCGGGTTGGATCCGCCTCGGAGCGATCTGTTGACAGTCGGGTCCTGAGCAAGCATGAAAAGTGGATCGGGGCGTGGGGCAGGGTGTTCTCAAAAAAGGGGTTTGTCTCCCCTGGACACCCAGAGGGGGACAGTATCTGTGCCTTTGGGGGGTTGAAAAGGTCGACCCAAGATTGTCTGAAAATTGGCAAAGTGCCCCTGATCGCTATCAGACCACCAGTAGGCGGTGTAGGCGCTTGGTATGTGGTTAGATGTGCCATCTTGAAAAAAAAGGAAAGAAGGCAAGCAAGAAAAAGGAAGGAAGGAAGGAAGGAGGGAAGGAGGGGAGGAAGAGAAGACCCATCGCTGAGGCCACAGTGAGTCACAGTGACACGCCTCACTACCCGCGCGGCCCCCTGGTGGCGGGAACTGGCTCGGATCCGACTCACAAATCCTGCCCTTTATTTAGGGCAGCGGATGGTCCTCATGACAGACACCAACTTCCGGTCTTCACTGGTCGGCTTCACGATGCTTCTAGGAACCGAAGTTCAGCTTAGCGCTGCGTCCTCTCTAGACACGTCGTTTCCCTCCTCTTTTCCGGACGACGGTCCCACGCGCCAGAAGAACTCGCGGTGAGCGCACCGCTGAGTCAGCCTTCGAGCCAGGAACCCCTCGCCCGCCGCCGGCACAGGCTGTGAGCGGACAGGACCTTCCGAGCGCCGTCGCCGGAGCCCTCGCAAGGGCCGTGGCTGACTCTCCTTGCCCGTGAGGTCCGGGTGACCCAGGCGCTATCTCCTGACCCAACGGCCACGTGGAGGCCACCTGGGACCCAGGAAGCCGCCAGGGGACCGGAGGAGGCTGGAGGGCATCACCCGAAACTCCCGCGGAGGACAGCGCCCGTCCACTGTCAGAATCCGGAAAACAAACTGGGGGGCGCCGATGGGATGGCGGCGGGTGGGGGGGCACTAATAGCAGCAAACACCCCTTATCTCCACAACCACCGCCTCCTCGGCCCCCTCGGTGGTGCAGTCAAGACACTCTGATGTTTTCATTATCTGCCTGACGGAGTTTTATTGGAAGAATTTGTGCCAAGAGTTGCATTTTGAATTCCCCGTGTAAGGAGGGAAGGCGTAGGGGGGTGTGGGGGGAGGTTGCAGGGGGAGGCGGCGGCCGCTGCATCCAGAGCCCTGTAAGGAGCTGATTCCGTTACAGTCAGGTTGTTGTTTTTAGGTGACCTACTTCCCAGATGGTTTTCCCTGCGTTTCTTTTCTGCTACAAAGTTTGACATATTGGAGGCAGGAAGAGAAGTCACACTGTGTCACCAAAAGAAAGGAGGGAACCCAGGGGGCCCCCCACGCCCTCCGCAGAAGGGGCCCCCCGCGCCCTCCGTAGAAGGGGAGGGATGGCAGGAGAAGCTCTCCAGCTCCAGTCCGCTGCCCAGGCTGGCCGGGGGGGTGACCGCTGCAGATGTGGCCGGGGGGGCGTGGCTGGGACTCCCCCGGGCACGGGGTCCCTCCTGGGGCTGACTTCGCCCACCTCCAGGGCCTCACAGGACGAGGGCCCAGCCCATCACCGGCCGCAGCAGCCCCGCCAGCAGGGCCCTTGTGCTCGGTGGCCCAGCAGCCCCGCCAGCAGGGCCCGTGTGCTCGGTGGTCCAGCAGCCCCCAGGTCTTCCCACCCGGAGAACAGACTTGCAGTCCTGCTCAGTCCGTTCTCCTGCCTCCAGGTGGGACCCTCTTCACCCTCAGCTGTGAGGCTCGGGGCTATTTTCAAACACTTCCCAGCAAAGAGCTCTTCGTGCCTTCCCTGCCTCTCTTGGCAAAACTTCCCCACAGGTAACCGGCCTCGCTGCCAGGAAAGTCCTTCCTCTGATCTATCCCGGATCCTTCACGGTGAGCCATGAGTCCATCCGCCACATCCTGCCCTCGGTGGGTCTGGGGAAGCCGCCGGCCGCCCTCCGCTGAGGTGCCCAGTCGAACCTTCGACACACAAATGCTGGGCCTCGCGCCGTGAGCTCTGCGCGCCTGTGCGGTGGGGACGTGTCCTTCCCTCTAAAACCTCGGGGCAGAAGCTCTCAGAGCCGCCGGCTTCTCCGTACCACGGTGGGGCCCCAGCCATCGCCGAGACAGATTCCCGGACTTGACCGATGGCCTTTGTGTTTTGGACCCAAACAGGCTGAAAGCCCAGGGGAGGTAAGAATCTTATCGCGCTCAGGAGGCCCTGGAAGCCAGGGCGCGGGCCGTCCCCGTGGCCCTGCGGCAGCGCAGCATCTCCAAAGGTGCAGTGACCCCACCTCGTGTCCTCTCTGTGTGAGACGCCAACCCCCGGTGTCAGGGAGAGAGTGCAAACGGGGAGCCGGACTCTGGCCGCGCAGCAGGTCCCAGAGGGCCACACCCTGGGGCCTGCCTCCTCCAAACCCCGGCTCGGCACGTCCCCGCGACTGCGCAGGACCCAAGCGAGGCCCTGAGCGCTGCGTGCGGGGCTCGGTCGGAGACCCTGTCCTCAGAGAAGGGGAGGCAGAGGGAGGGAGACGGGGAGCCAAGAAGGAAGGAACAGATGTCCCGAGGGCTCACTGAGCGCAGGGGTGGGGTGAGCACGGTGAGCCCACACTCTCTCTTCTAACTCAGGAGCAAAAACGGACCTTCTGTGACTTGATCTCCACTTTACACGCGTGTCTCTGATTATTTAAAAGAAAGACAAAAAGTAACCCAGAAACATGTTGGGAAAGAAAGAAGTGAGTTCAGTTCGAGAGACACAAGGGGTGGATCCGAGCTGTGCTCTGGAAGCAGGATGGACCCGGGGGCAGGGGAAGCAGGCAGCCGACCGCGGGAGGGTGGGGCGGGTCTGCGCAGCGACCACGGTGGAGCGAAGGCGTGAGGTTATGGTCGCACCGAGACCGTGACGCTGAAGGGCTGGGAAGAACGTGCCAAGCCATTAAGTGAGATGGCCCAGGCAGCGTGCCCGGGAAAGGCTCCCAGCGTGGAGCCCTTAATAGAAGTGAGTTTGCCTCCGTTCTCTTGCCCACGTGGAGTGTGTCCGACGGGGGGCAGGGGATGGGAGGCCTGAGGGCCTGGCTTCTAGGAGGAACTGCTTCCCCCACAAAGATGAAGCGCGTGGCATGTGGCGTTGGCAGCCATTGAGCATGACGCCCCCGGGTCAGGGTGGAGAGGAGGCACCTGCAGGGACCCAGCCACCCAGACAGGTGCCGAGCAGGGTCCCAGGTGCGCGAAGCCCTGGCTGCACCTGCGTGCACACACAGACCATCCAGCGCCTCGCCCAGGAGCCCCCTCCCAGCTGGGTGTCGGCGGGGGACGTGCCGTGACGCCCAGGCCTCAGGGACAGAACCGCCGGGCCGCTAAGCCCGAAGCAGCTCCACGGACTGAGTCCGTTTCCAGGAACCCATGTTTGCGTCGTCACTGCTGCCGCACATGGACGCCCCCCGACGTTCGCAGGGCCCCGGGGCAGTTTCCCTGGGACGGAGACACGAGAGCCGGTCACCTGGTGCCAGTGGAGCCGAGAACCGGGCTGCGAGAGCCGCTTCCCTCACCAGTGCGCCGGGGACGCCGAGGGCGGCCACTCTGCAGCCAAGAGAAGGGCCCGTAACGGCAGCTGCCAGCCGCCAGCAGACAGCGGGCACCCTGTGGCCGCACCCGCCACCAGACCCTCCCCCGGAGCCTCCCTGTGGCGGGCAGCTCCCTCCTCACTGTCCTCCTGAGCCCGAGGCTGCTAGGACCCCACACGGGGCTCTTCCGCAAGACGCCCGCCTGCCCAGAGCCGGAGAGAGAGGCACATTCCATCCGCGGCTGGCGGTGCATGCGGCGATGTGCCCACGTGAGCCCAAAGCAGGGCTCCGCTCGCTCGCCGACGAGCCGGAGGGAAGACGGGTGTTCCGGCGGACAGTCTGCTGTCAAGCTGAGAGGCGGGATGAGGGCTCAGGATGGCGCATTTCCGGGCCGTGTGCCCCTTCAGGCACCCCTTCCTAGGAGGGCTGTGTCACCCGAGTGCATTTGTAAGGGGTAGAGGAGGGGGGAGCCCAGGTCTAGTGGGGCCGCACAGTGGGGACACTGTTTGCTCGGCGCACGGCTCGCCCCTCCTCTGCACCTTCTGCCCCCCCCGCCCCTCTCCTCGGGTGTTGGGTGGGTGGTCACGTCCAGGACTGGCAGGTGGTGGAGAGCTTTCCAGCCACTCTCTCGGGGCCCCTGCAGGGAGCTTGGAAGAAGAGACTCGTGTGCCCGTCACGCCCAGGCGGGAGCAGCAGGGGAGGCCTCCTCTGCTTCCAGAATGATCCGCGTGGGCCCCTGGCGGCCCCGGAGATGGCTGGCATCTGGCAGACGAGCGGAGGGTATTGCTTTAGCTTCTCGGGCACGCACGCTGTGCTGCAGGGAGGCCCCAGGGGCCCGAGGAACCCTCCGAGGTGAACTCCGTTTCCAAGGGTTAGTGAGGCACCAGGCTTTCCCCTCGGCAGGGGAAGAACATGCGGTTCGCCTCCGTCTCCTTGAAGGCAGCCCCTGCGGTAGGGGTGAGGCGGCTGACTCCGCAAGCGTGTCTGCGGGTGAACCTGCAGGCGTCCGCCTGTCACCCCTGGCGCCGCTCTCCGAAAGCCTCCCCCTCATCTGGAGTGGGGAGGAGCCTGTTCCTGGTGGAGGGAGGGAGCCCTGGGAGCAGTCAGCCTTCCCGCCGCACCTGTAAGAAGCAGCCTCCATCCACCACCTCCAAGCCCAGCCTCACCTGCCCGGACTCTGGGCACAGAGAGGGAAGAGCGGAGAGGGCCAGGGGGCCATGAATGCTGCCCACAGCCCATGGTGGGGTCACGGTCCCAAGGACCGCCCTCTGGCCGTGTGCAGAGAGAGGACGGGCCGGAGAGTGACGGCTCCCGAGTATTAAAGAAGGAAGGTCTGCAGCAAACGCGGAGACTGGATACGTCCATCCAGTGGAAAGAAGCAGGCGCCTCGCTCGGCTCTTTATACACAACGTGGAAGCCTTGCCGGAGCGCGGAGGCCTGGCGCACCCCCCGCCTCAGATCCCGCGCCCCTTCCCGCCTGTGCAAAGCCGGCACAGCCGAGGGGCGGCCGGAGGAAGGCCGCACATGAGCTGCTCCCACTCGAGCCCCCCCCCCCCCCCCCGGGCAGGAGGAGGGATGGGCTCATCCCGGGGGGTTCCACAGGTGAATCCGGGCAGCCGGTTGGGTTGGGCCTTCCCGGACCCACGTGTGGTAGGAATCGGGGGATGACCTGGGCCATCTCATTGAAAGACACGGCTGTAATTAACCTCGGAGGGACTTGTCCGGTGATCCCAGTAAGACTGCAGGGAGCGACTTATCCCTGAATGTTAACCACCCAGCCGTTTACAGTCCCGCCCAACCCAGCGTCCCCTTGCTTCACCCTCCTCCCCTCGCCCTTGGGCTGGGGGCAAAGACGGCCACACCTCCCTGGGATGCTACCACCTGCTGTCCCTCAAAATTAAAATGAAAAAATCAGTGAAAGCACAACAGAAATGTAAGTACAGCGGCCTCAGAGCCTCAGCCCCCACTCCCGACTCCGTGCCTCCCTGCTCTGAGCTCCTCTCGCATATTTATTGTTCGTTCCCTCCTAAATCACTCCTGACGGCTGGACTGCTCACACTCCATCACGGGGAGAGGCTGTGCGGAGTCACAGTTCCGTTTAGTTTGCAGAAAAAGGAGCCTCGCAGGACAAACCCACCCGGGAGCTGTCCGGTGCTGAACTCCAGCGTGATGGACGATTATGGACCATCTGCACTTTGAGAGGGGGATGGATTTATGAGGGGGAGAGGCGCTGGAAGAGTGTCCATGACTATAACTCACTGCCCTCTTCAGAGATATTCTAATCAGCCACCCTCCCCTCCTCCCAAAAAGCCCAGGTTAAGAACTGGCAAGGGGGGAAATCAATGATCTATCTCTGGGGTTTTTTGTTTGTTTTTTGGCCCAGAGCACGGCCATCAAAGGTGCTCGGTGGGGTAGGGTATCAGGAGGCCAGGGTTGGGGCAGCTGGTGGAGCGACCCTGTGCCTGGCAAAGTACGTTCCCATCAGCATTTCCTGGTGCCCCCCCCCCCACACACACACCACGGCTCCTGATTCTTGCAACTCGAGTTGAGAAAGAAGATCGGAGGCGCCAGCTTGTCCCTCCCTTCTCAGTCCCTGCGAGGATCTAGTCGAGATTTACTGACAACCAGGAAGCATGCAGAGAGATGCAGCAAACTATCTGGATTTTCCCAGTAGGCTATGCAGTCTCATATTTATGTGCACAGAGGAGAGGAGAGGAGAGGAGAGGAGAGGAGAGAGCCTCGATGGAGCAGCAGCCCCAGGGCAGGCGCCGAGCTGGATGCCTCCTGAACACCAATTTGCAGTAATCTTATTCCTATTTTATGGGTGAGAGAACCGAGGCCCGTGGAGGTGCGTCACAGAGCCAGGCTTTCAGCCCAGGCCCATCCGGCCCCCAGCAGCCGGTCGCCGCAGGCCCGGACGATGCTGCAGAGCCCGTGCTCGCCGGAAGCTGAGAGGCCTCTACTTTCCTGGCTCCTCCCCTGCAGGATCCCTCCTCCTGGCCTCACCTAACCTGACCGCAGCCCTCTGTAATAGGTCATAGCAGGTGTTTTCAGTCCAATTTTAAAGATGAGGAAACTAAGGCCCAGAGAGGTTAAGCGGTTTCCCAGAGGCCACACAGTTAACCAGCAGGCCAGCCAGGACCCAGTCCACATCTCCCGGCTCTGTGTTTAGGATCTGCCTGCCTTCCCGGGGGCGGCTCTGAGCACGGCCACTCCAGAGGATCTCCCTCCGTGGGGACCCGCCCTCCTTCAGGCTCTCCCTCTAATTCCTGCTCTCTCCCTGATTCCCCCCCTTCCTGGGTCCACACCCCTGCAGGCATGTCACCTAGCTCAGGGTCAGACCCCGTGAGGACTCGCCTCTGTGGACCAGCCCAAGGGCTCTGATCAAAGACCCTGACCGTCAGAGAGAGACTGCCTCCTGCCAGGACCCTGCCCTCCTCCAGGACGGGGGAGCAGGAGCGCACGGCCAGCTCGGACAGTGACCCGCAGACGGGTGTTCTGAGTCCGGTCTGAACTGGGATAAGATCAGGTTGCAGCTGAGAACAGCGATTATTCTCTTGCTGCTTTTCATCTCTGGTTTTTCTTTTTCTTCCAACCTCACTCCTATTCGCCTCACCCGGAGCTCACCTGTGGAGTTTTCACCGGGAAGAGCGTCTGTGCTTGCCACGTCCACGCTGCCCGCGTCACTCATTTGTCCCCTCCCCCACTCATCCATGTAGACTCTGAGGGCAGGACCCGACCTCACACCGGGGAGCAGCAGGTCACGCCCAAGCTGCGCGGGGTCTTACGGGCACGGGATGTAGTCAGGTCAGGGAGGAGGCGGCGAGGGCTCTGCGTTGGGGACACAGGGAGAGACGGTGGCACGCGTGTGTGTGGAACAGGGTCGGGAATGAGGTCAGTCTGGTGAGCAGGAGAGCCGGCCGGTGAGTGAGCGCCCCTTTCATATCCAGCCCTTCCCCTAGGCCTCACCCCTAACCCCAGACCTGTCACCCCAAAGAGTCAGCTACTCCACTGAGCTCTCCGGGCACAGGGTCAGCCCTGTGCAGGCCACACCGTCCATCACAGCGGATCTGCCTCTGGGCCAGCGTGACCAGTACATGGTGTGACCAGGTCCATGGCTGAGCCCTGCAGTCCTGCTGGCCCATGTAGCCTGCGAGCCCTTGAGCGGTGGCCAGCGCACCTGAGGAACCAGATCTTTAACTGTATTTCATTATCAGTTATTGAAGTTTGAAGGGCCGCTGTTTTCAAAAGCCCAGTTCTGGATGGTGGGCTGCCCAGCATGGCCTCAGGGCCTCCCACTCCCCATCCCATTAGGGGCTAGCAGAGGCAGGGGTTGGTAAGACCCTCAAGTTCTAGAGCTTTGAAACCTGAGCAAACTGCCGGTACCCGAGCCGTGGAAGGGGGCGCGTCTCTCTGTGGCCTGAGACATTCGGCTTCCCTGTGCAAACAGCGCTGGCCTGACGCACGGCCGGGGCCTGCACTTGGAGAAATCAAATTCTTGGCTTGGACCGAGCAGCAAGGGGATGACCGGGGCTGGCCGGGGATGGGGGCAGGGCACTGGGAGGGAGCCCAGGCAGAGGGGGGCAGCTGCCACACGTGGGCTGGGGCGTGGGGGGAGGGAAGAGAGCAGGGTGGGGGGAGAGCCGAGTCAGCAGGTGCGCCTGGCCCCCGCTGGAGGGGAGCAGCGAGGGGGTCAGGAGCACAAGTCCAGGGAAGCAGCCACAGCAGAGGGGAGCCCGGGCGGCGGGGCAGGGGACCTCGCCGCGCCCACCGGTCCAAACCCAGACCCTGGCCCCCAAGGCACCATCGTGACAGGGGGAGGGTCTCTCTAGGGCACGTCACACCAGCTCTGACCTTCCCACAGAGCTCTCCCCGCTTCGGAGGCAGGAGAACTCACGGACCCCCGTTATCTGCAGCCCAGCTCTGCTCTCCATGGAAACCAACTCTCCTCCTGCTCCATTATTACCATTATCTTCATTAATGCCTGATCCGACGTCGTGTCCATTACCGCCATCCCCAGGGCTCCCATAAAGGGCCATTTCCCCAAACCTGCCCTCCACCCCGGCCGTCCTGCTCTCCTGCGGGGAGGGGGGCGGGGAGGGCCTCCTCCTCGGTGCCTCTTCCCACGCTGTAAAAATGACTGCGGACGACATCATATGGCCATGCCATAAACTCCAATCACCGCTGAGAACCTTCGTCTTCGCCGCCTCACTATACAGTCCAGCAGTTACTCCAGACCCTGTCCTCTCCTCCTTCCCCTCGGGGAGGTCTGCGGGCCCCCTGGGGGCTCTAAGAGCATCCTACGGCCCGTGCCCCGCGCTCCCTCACAAAGCCCAGCGAGCCTGTGGCCCGACGCCTCCCTGGGGTGCATCTCCACGAAACGGGGAATCAGAACAAACGCTCGGGTGCCCCGCCCACCTTCGGTCTGGGTTCACCCCCTCGCTGGAAGCCTCAGTCTCTCGCCTCCCACCTCCTGGATCTCCTCACAGCGGCAAGCGTGCTTCCGGGGGGTTCTGGCTCCCTCCCAGGCCCTCAGACCCTTCGGCCTGGACCTCGCGTCCTGACCTCAGGGAAAATGTGGCTCACCCAGCAGTGCCTCTGCTCACACACACACCCACGTCAGAGCCTGAAGCCCACCCCCCACCTGTGTTCCCCCCCTCGCCCCGGGGAGGGGGCTCTGTCTTCTCCATCTGCAGCGAGCACGCCAAGTTTCCCCAGAAAACACGGGCGTCAGGCGCCGGCACTGTGTGTGCACGAGTGTGCATGACCGTATGTGCCTACGATCGCACACACGCACGTGTGGATGTGTTCACGCGTGTGTGTACGTGTGCACGGGTGCATATGCTCACTGCTCCCCACCCGAGCTCAACCCCATCCTGGGAAGGACGCCTTCCCTCTGTCCCGTCCCCCTGGTCCCCAGCACGGGCCAGCGCGGGACCCTCATTAGGTGAAGGTGGGGCTCAGGGGGTCACTCCCAAGTCCCCTGGGCCGTGCCCCGTGTCCCCCACACAGACCCGACTGCCCTGGGGCGGGGACGCAGGGCGCCACGGTCTCCTCTGAGCTCTGCAGAACCCGGGTCGTTTCACGGATTCTGTGGACAGACAGGGACGTCCAGGCTCGGAAGTGCTTCTGCGACCCTCGTCCGTGACCCTCGTCCATGACCCTCGTCCGCAGGATTTCAGGGCAGAACAAGGCGCCTGGGAGATGTCCCAGGTCCCGGCCCCTGACTCCGGCCAGCTCAGACCCAGGAGCCCAGCCCACGGGGGACGTGGCCACCACGCAGGTTTTCTGTCACAGAGTCACACGGTAGGTATACGCCCGTGGGGTCTTCCCTGGGCCTGAAGACCCTGCCCCCCACTGGGGCCCTGACCACAGGGACGCCACCGGCCACTTGGTTCTGTCCCGACTCAGGCGGCCCCTTGCGTTTCAGTGTTACTTCAACCTAGTGTTTTGGGGTTTTTTTCCCTCGAGTGTGTGTCTTGTCTCATTAAAAAACCTGCACGTTTATACCTGTTACTTAAATACTAAAGGAGTTAAAAGGTTACATCCGTAGCCCCCAGCTACAGATGCATGGCTCACGGCTGTCACTCACTGTAACATATGCCGGCCTCGGGCCACTCACTGTGCTGTATCACCCCGTCCGGCCCTCACACCAACCACAGGCAGGCGGTATCATCACCACCTCGTCTCCGCGGTCAGCCTCCCCGGGACGCGGGCACGGCCTCCCGTCCCCTGTCCTGTCCCTGGCACGGAGCCCCGAGCCTCCCGTCCCCTGTCCCGTCCCCAGCAGGGAGCCCTGAGCCTCCTGTCCCCCGTCCCCGGCGCGGAGCCCCGAGCCTCCCGTCCCGTCCCATCCCCAGCAGGGAGCCCCGAGCCTCCAGTCCCCCGTCCCCGGCGCGGAGCCCCGAGCCTCCCGTCCCCTGTCCCGTCCCCAGCAGGGAGCCCCGAGCCTCCTGTCCCCCGTCCCCGGCGCGGAGCCCCAAGTCTCCCGGCTCCTGCTTCCCGCTCCGTTCCCTCCAGTGGCGCCGGGCAGGCACTGCCTTCTCCGGACTCCGTTCACCTGTGCTCCTGACCGCATCCCCACCTGAGACCCACTCTTTCCATGGGAGCACGTGCTTATGACCCCCCTTCTTCGCCCGAGTCTCAGACCCCCCCAGACTCCCCGCCTGCCACGGACGCGGTGATCTTGCTGCCACGGACTGGCTGTTGCCCGCAGCGCCCCTGGAACATCGGGGTTTTGCAGAAGTCCTGCCCGGGCTCTCACTGTCACACTAGTCACCGGGTGCCTATGGGGAAGACAAGCCTCACAGTCGGGACGCCGGCTGAGGCACCCGTGCCGGGTCAGTGACACCGCCCTCCCCACCTCTCGGGTCGTAAGTGCAGACAGCACCCGGCATTCCCTCACCATGTCCTGTAACATCTCCTTCTGCTCTTTTTTTTAATTTTTAAAAATGTTTATTCATTTTTGATAGAGACAGAGAGTCAGAGTGTGAGCAGGGGAGGGGCAGAGAGAGAGGGAGACACGGAATTCGAGGCAGCTCCAGGCTCCGAGCTGCCAGCACAGAGCCCGACATGGGGCTCGAACTCATGAACCAGATCGTGACCTGAGCCAAAGTCGGAGGCTTAACCACCTGAGCCCCCCAGGCACCCCTATTTCTGTTCTTCTGAATCCCAGTTTCCCAGATGGGACAAAAGAGGTTCCAGAACCTGCAGCCCCTCCCTGTCCGGCAGCACAGGGGACACTGCACACAGCGCCGCACACTCGGGCCTCCGGGCTCCCAGGGGAAGAGTCTCTCACCAGAGACAAGAGCCCTAGTCCTGTCCTCTCCGCTCCACCTTGGCCTTGACTTCGCACACAGAAGAGCTCAGTCCTCGGGTGGACCCCACTCCCCTCCCTCCCAGCCCAGCGGCCCGGAAACCGCTACCCCGAGAGACAGCTCACTCCCTCACCAGGACCTCAGCGGGGAGGCGGCTCTGCAGGAGGAGACACATGTAATGAATCACAACAGGGAATTCTCTGGGGCTTGGGGGCTTTTCTCGGTGGCTGAGGGCCTTTAGGAGGCGATTTACAAAGGTGCAGCAGAGAAGCGAGGAGCTCGTATCTCAACAGCCGTGGCTCTCACACCGCAGGGAAGGGCGCCCTCATCCCGGCCCCTCCCCAGCTCAGGCCCCGGCTAGGACTTCTACAGGAGGGACTGCGTCCTCGGCAAGCAGCTGGGACAGAGCCACAGGTCCCAGGACGCCCCCTCCCCCTCCCCTGCTCCAAGGCTCACAGGGCGCAGAGTCCTGGACCTCCCAGCCAGAGCCGGGCACACGTGCACACACACACGCTCCTTACCCACAGCCCAGCTCGAAAAGGAAAGAAACCGGCAGTTAGGTGTGCCTTCTTGCTAGGTCTCCACGCCTCCTTCATGTGCTTGCTGGCATGTCCCCCCCAGATAGTGTGAGATGGAAGGAAGTGAGGGCCTTACTATGGCCCAGGAGAGAGACGGCGGGCTTGCCGCTGTCCGTGGTGCTGCAGCGGGCAGGGACGGTTTAGACAGCAGGAGGACTGTGACACTCCCACGACTGTAGTTTGTGAAATTTCTCTCCTTCCGCGGAATTTCAGGGAGATTGTGGGGGGTTGGAGAAAAGCACTCATGAAACAGCTTTTCCAGAGTTGCGTGTGGGTCCATCAAAACTCACCCCTCGAGCCCTGCCCCCACGGTTACCTCCCCACAAACTTCACTTATTTACATATTTATTTTTAGTTGTTTAACATTTCTATTCATTTTGGAGACACAGCACGAGCAGGGAGGCACAGAGCGAGAGGGAGACACAGAATCCGAAGCAGCTCCAGGCTCTGAGCTGTCAGCACAGAGCCCGACGTGGGGCTCGAACCCACGAACCGTGAGATCATGACCTGAGCCGAAGTCGGACCCCTAACCGACTGAGGCCCCCAGGTGCCCCGAAACTTCATATATTTAAAAAGTGTCCCCCACTGGCACCGGTTTTCAGCCGGCTGTCTTTACTGGAGAGGTCTGAATCCACCCCGTAGGAGCGGAATTCACGAGACACTACACACATCCTTTCCGGAAATAAAATGGCCACTCACGTCCCCCAGCATTTCAACACCATCAAGGGAAAAGCAGACGGAGGTGTGCTTGGCTGTAGGTTTGGAGGACGCCGCTCTGCGTGACTGTGATTCCCCCGTGAGCCCTGGACACAAAGGAAGAGCCAGCCAAGACTTGCTTTGCACTTTTCCCACTCCCCCTTGGCTTAACCCATAGGCGATGACAAGGTTTGGTTTTATCGCTTCTGGAACATTTGGAAAACCACTGGTCTAGGGCACCAACTCTCAGAGCGAGGTCCCTGGACCAATGCACCAGCGTTACCTGGGAACGTGCCAGAAACACAGATCCCCCGAGGTACCACGGAGGCCGGTTAAACCCCGGACTGCCGGGCCCGTCCCACAGAGTTTCTGATTCAGTAGGTCCGCAGTGGGCTCTGAGAATTTGCATCTTAAACAAGTTTCCAGATGGTTCTGATGCTGCCAGTCTGATGCTGCCTTACACCACGCTGTAAGGAGCAGGGTCCCAGGGGAAGCCAGCCGACGCTAGCACAAGCCGCCCAAAAGCCGGGGTCTGGACCCCGGTTTTGGCCCAAACCCCGTGTGACCTCAGACTAGTCACTCACATATCTTCCCTCCGTGAGTCAAATATTTTCACGTGTGAAGTAAGCGGGTTGCACTGGGTGAGTGTGAGTGCCCTCTTCGTCCTCGACGGTCCACCTTCTGGGCCCTGTGGTAACGGCGCAGCCGTGAGCATAGGGCCGACGGCAAGGGGTGAGGCAGAACCTGTCCCTCCGCCCCCTTCCCCCCACGGGCTCTCCCTGCCTGTGCCAAGCTTCTGAACACACCAGAACCTACACTGGGAGCCAGGCTGTGCCCATCTCCCAGAAATTAAATCTTATGTTTGTCTTCCCGCACAGGGCAGGTGTCACCGGGTTGGAGCCCCGTCTGTCCTCCCCACCCTGAGGTTTGGAGCTGCCGTGACAATGGCCTGTGGCCCCTTCCCGCTCCCGCTGGACGGGGCACGAGACTCCACGGCACGCCCCACCACACTGGGAAAGGGACACGCCTGTTTGACAGGAATGGGATTCCCGGTGCCCGGGGCCCAGGCCTCAGAACCCGGAGACGTGGATGCTTGTGGTTTCCGTGACGCCCTGACATCATTTGATGAATGAAACAAAAAACCAGGAGAAGAAAAGGGTGAAGGGATCTGGAACAAGCAGGTGGACTCGGTGATTCCCTCGCAAGCAGATTCCCCGAGTTGGCGCCGGGGAGGCGAGGGAGGGGCATTTACAAACAACTGCCATATTCAAGTGGGAAAAAAAGTGCCCCCAACACCACAACTTCCTGCTCGGAAGCCTTTCCCAATGGATTCAGTTCTGTGTCTACACCTGCAGTCAGGCTCCGGACTCAAACAAGCATAGACAGCCTCTTGATTCGGTCCCCGGAAGAGTCATTTAAAGGATTGATGGGATCTCTATTTCTGTGGGGCCGGCACAGTTACAAACACGGCTGCTCAGCCAGGTTCGCGGGAACACAGGCCCGGGTGCCCGTGCAGCTGCACACCCAGGGGCGGGCCCGGGCGGTCACAGGCACGGGCATCCAGCCGTGTGCCCTGTAAGCGCGAGTGTGCACGTGCGCCCAGAACGTCCAAACCCGCGGTCCCGTCTGCGACCTTCTCTTGCAGTTTGCTTTTCCCCTTCTCTGTACTGTTAAAAATCAAGCCCCCTCCACACCTTCTCATTATTAATCAATCTGCCCGCAAGTTCTGCCCTCCTCCTGCGCAGCTAGTGTGACTTAGGAGGATGTGTTCCTGTGGCCCGGTGGCCAGGGCAAAGTGGCGGGTGGGGACCAGGGGCTGGGGCTGGACGGAGCGCCCCATCCTGGCCCTCCCTGCAGTCCCACGGGCCCTGGTCCTCCCTGTGCCCTGGTCCTCCCTGCAGTCCCGCAGGCCGCCGGACTGTGTGGACGGAGCCTGAAGGACCCTTGTCTGCGCCTCGGGCTGTGGGGGCCAGAGCCCGGGATGCAGCCTCTCCCTTGATCCCTCTTTGGGTTCCGGGCTCTTTGCATAATGGTCTTAACAGGAAGCGGATGGAGGGCCTGTCTGCTCTCATCAGCGATGCTGCCCTGAAAATCCCCAGCCGGGGCCACGGGAAAAACGATTTGCAGCCAGTGGCTCCTAATGTGTGGAAATATCTGTATCACTGCATGCAGGTGACCTCCTAATATGAAAAGAGATGAAGGAAATGGAATTCATTTGGAAAATTTCGCCCTCGGCCCCTAGAGCTGGGGAGGGGGCGTCCTCCGTGCTCGGCCCCTCCCTGCCGCCGGCTGAGCGGAGGTTTTGCACGCCGGTCGCCAGGCGTTAGAGGCGGCACACAACCGCGCTCCTCCCTAACCCGACGTGCAGCTCCTGTTTAGGGCTCTTGCTTTATCAGTTTTTATTTCTTGTCATATTCATCAACCGGTTTAGTTCTGGGGCCCTCGCTGGGGAGTGATCTCTCAGGTGAATAAAACATCAGCCTTTGCGGCCGGCCTGACTTGCAGTTCTGATGTCAACCTGACGAACTGCCTTTCTTTTTCCCAACGACTGCACTTTGAGAGAAATTTATTTGTATTTTGTTGGGCATTTGTTGCTGGCTTTTTTCTCCTTTTGACTGGTGTACGTTGGTCAGAGTTGGACACTCTTCTTGACCGATTAAATGCTGGAGCCTTCGCTCGCTGGGCGAGGGAGCGCGGTGAGCAGGAGGCATGGTGAGCCGACGCCCTGGGCTCGGGGAGAGATCCCCCGCTCGTCGGGCCGCAGCAGGGAGCGGGCTGACGCCTCACTGGCCGGCCAACCTGACAAGGGACACCAGTCTCTGCATAAAGGGTCAGAAGCGTATCCAGAGGAGCCACGGGGACGCGGACCTGGCTGTGGGTAAAGGCAGCAGAAGGGATGGGCTGTGCAGAGTCTAAAATCCCAGTGCGGGTCCTGGAGAAAATAATCCGGGTACGTTAAAAATAAATAAAAGCTAAGTACGGCTTTAAGAAAAACTCCAAAGAAGAAAATCCACACTTAGAATCACGGGAACTCAGGGACAAATGATTCTCTTTACAGCAGGGTTGTCACACTTCTCTAGTAATGCCTCTAAGTGCATTTAAAATGTAGATTACTTCATGTGATGTTCCAAGTTTTATTGAAGAAAAAAAGGAAGGAAAGATGGGAGGGAGGGAGGAAGAGAAAGAGAGAGAGAAGAGAAAAAATAAGTACAACAAAGGTGCTGGCGGGGCGCTGCTGTATTTCACATTGAAGAATGCTGAGGCCCCCCCACCTCTTTCTTTCTTTCCAGAAATCAGGAAGAGGCTTAGAAGAACTAAGTCGGGAGAAACCCAGCCAGACATCTGCTGGCGATTCACTAGTGCCTGCCCTTCAGCAGAGGCCTGGCCCGGCCATCTCTTAATTAAGTGGGACCCAGACTGTGGTCATCCCCAGTGACAGCACAGAAATTCCGTGACGCTTTCAAAATCAGGGGGGAGGGGATGTGACTTAGCTTCTTGGGCGAGAGCCCACTAGAGCAGGGACATCTTGGGTTCTCGGTGGGCCCAAGGGTCACTGGGTTTGTCCACAATGACCCCTAATAAGAAAGGCTGCCATGTTGTCTGCCCGACCGAGGACAAAGGATGGTGCATCAACCACCCCCACAACCCCACGAGACAGGCACGAGCCGCCCACCTCACAGATGAGCAAGCTGAGGCTTGGGGAAGTGAAGGGTCAGCCTAAAACCACAGGGAGGGGAGGGAGATTTGGACACGGCCCGACTCCCGGCCCTGTCGAGGCGTCCCGCCGCAGCGCTGCTGCCCGGGCAGGGCCGTGGAGTCAGACTCGCTGCTCCCGGATGCAGCCCGCTTAGGGGGTGACGTGAGACGCCCCTGACTGGTTAGTTTCGATGGAAAAAGAAAACCCTTAGAGAAATAGCAAGTCAGACCTCCAAGGGGGTTTAGAAACTTCAGAGAGCGACGCAGGCCTCTGCAGACGTGTGGGCAGAACATCAGGAAGGTTCTGTGATCCACGGCCCCTCCCCCTGCCTTCCAAGGGTCAGGGCTGATGCAGACATGCACACGTGTTAAAGAAAAACACCCTGAGTCTTAGGCTAGTTGAGTCTGGATAAACGCAAAGATCCCTGAGCGCTGTGGGTGCCTCCGTCTCCAAGCACCAATGCACACGAGGAGCACCCAACCTCCGTCACCTCCCTGCCTGCTGGAGCTGCTGCCCTCTGTCTGGTCTCCTTCCCAGCCCAGTGTCTCTACGGCTCGTCCACACTGGCTGTACCCACTTGTCACCTTCTATTCGCTGTGCAACCCACACCAGCCTGGCTTCTGTCCTCACCACCCACTCCATCAAAACCCGCTCACCAAGGCCACGCTGACCTCCTGACTGCAAAATGCGTAAGTCACAGTCACTTGCCAGTCCTCAGACCCTGCTGACCACCCCCTCCCTCCTTCCAGAAAAAATGTCTTCTCGGGGTTTTATGGCGCGACGTCACTGATGATATCCTGCCACTAGGCTCCTTCTTTGCTTTTCCTGCCTCACGTCCCACGCCGGAGTCCCTCAGAGCTGGATTCCGCCCGCCGTGCCCTCACTGCCCTGCTCCTCTGGCCCCTCCAGCCTGGGCGGAGGATCTGGTACATTCCATCTGAGTCGGGGAATTCACATTCATGCAGGTGCTGACAGCCTCCCTGACGTCTCCTTCCAAGTCTGCAGCTCTTCCATTCCTGGTCACTGGGAATCTGTGTCCTTTTTTTTTTTTGTCAGACTTGCCAAAGGTTGATCAATTTTATCGCTCTGTTCAGAGAATCGGCTTTTTGTTTCATTGATTTTTCTCTATTTTTTTGTTTCTACTTTCATTGATTTCTGCTCTTTATTACACTATCCTTTCTTCTGCTTCGTTTGGGTTTATTTGGCTCTTCTTTTTTTCTAGGTTCTAGAAGCAGGAGCCCTACACATCTCCCTCTCGGTGCTGGCTTGACCGCATCCCACGAATCTTGTTAATGCTTAATTTTCACTTCCATCCAGTTCTCAGTGTCCTCCTGTTTTCCTTTCAGACTTTCTCATTGACCCGTGAATTCAGAAGTGCCTTCTCGAACTTTCCACACGTTTGGAGACGTTCCTGTGATCTGTCTCTGGCTGATTTCCAGTCTGGTTCCATGATCTTCACAGCAGGTACTCTGTGTGGCTTCAGTTCCGTTACATTTATCAAGGTTTGTTTCGTGACCCGGGACGGGGCCACCTTGGTGGACGCTCTCGTTTGAAAAAGGCGCGTGTTCCGTTGTTGCCGGGATTCGGGGTTCTGCAAACGTCTCTCAGAGGCTGGGGCTTGATGTCCTTTGGCTCCTCCGTCGTGGTTTCTCTTGTGCATCATGAAGCTTTGTTACTGGGGCAATTACACTTAGGAGTGCCGCGTCTCTGTGTCCTAGTTCCCTTCCTACCGTCATGCAGTGGGGGGCTTTTGTTTTTTGCTTTACTCTGAAGTCGACTTTATAATAATAATCGCCAATAAGGATATTGCCACTCCTACTTCTTCTTCATTAATGCTTGCCTCCTTTCCCTTTGGTTTATTTTCAACCACTATCATTCCACTTGACGTCAGTTTCTTGCAGACTGCATAGAGCTGGGTCATTTTTTTAAAAACCAGTTTTGCCAAACTATCTCCTAAAAACTCCCATTGCTTTCCACTTTATAAAAATAATATGATGCGAAAGGAATGTTTTGGGACTCAGTGTTTTCTTTTTAAAACTTAGATTCACCCATATTGCTGCACGCTGCTACAGTTTGGCTGTTCGAACTCCCGTACAACATTTCAGGTACACCTGTTCAGAAAACAGGTACACACGTTCGCTCCCTCTCACGATGGATTCTGTGGTCCTTGCTGTTATGAACAGTGATGCCGCTCTTACTGCTAAGCCCGGCGCGTGTTTTCCTTACTACAGATGGGGGAGTGCGCGGCAGGGTCAGACGGATGCGGATGCTCAAACCCAGGAGATAATGTCACACTTTCTTCCCACGGACGTGCATAAACTTACGCTCTCCTGCGATGAATATGAAACATGATGGCCCTCGGGCTTTCTGACGGTCGCATTTGTCAGGCTTTTTGATTTTTGCCACTTAAATGGAGGTTAACTGCTACCCATTACGGCTTGATTTGCATTTCCCAGCTCATCAGTGGGGATGGACATCTCTGTTTGGGCTGATTAGTCATCTGTTTTCTGTGCTATGAAATTTCCACCTGTCTTTCACCTTTTCCTCTGTTGGAGTGTTTTGTACTTTTTCTTCTTCATTTGTAGGATTTTTTTTTGAATGTTCTTGATACTAAGTTTTCATCAGTTGTGTAGATTGCTAACATTTCCTTCCAGTTTTTAAACAGCTTTAAAAAACTGTCCAATATATTCATTTTAAAAATGCTCTTAACTTTTCCTTATTTTTAACATATTCAAATCATTTTTATTAATTGTTTACTACCAAGTTGGTTTCCATAAAACACCCAGTGCTCTTCCCCACAAGTGCCCCACTCCATGACCATCACCCCTTCCCCTTCCCCCCTCCCTCTTAAGCCCTCAGTTTGTTCTCAGCATTTAAAGGTCTCTCATGATTTTCCTCACTGCCTCTCCCCAACTCTTTTCCCTTACTTCCCCTTCCCATGGTCCCCTGTTAGGTTTCTCCTGCCAGACCTATGAGTGAAAACATATGGTGTCTGTCCTTCTCCGCCTGACTTATTTCGCTTAGCATGACACCCTCGAGGTCCATCCATTTTGCTACAAATGGCCATATGTCATTCTTCCTCATTGCCATATAGTACTCCATTGTGTAGATATACCACATCTTCTTGATCCATTCATCGGGTGATGGACATTTAGGCTCTTTCCATGATTTGGCTATTGTTGAAAGTGCTGCTCTGAACACTGGGGTACATGTGCTCCTATGCATCAGCACTTCTGTATCCCTTGGGTAAATCCCTAGCAGTGCTATTGCTGGGTCATAGGAGAGTTCTATCGATAGTTTTTTTGAGGAGTCTCCACACTGTTTTCCAGAGCGGCTGCACCAGTTTACATTGCCACCAACAGTGTAGGAGGGTGCCCATCTCCACACCCTCGCCAGCATCTATAGTCTCTTGATTTGTTCATTTTAGCCACTCTGACTGGTGTGAGGTGGTATCTCAGTGTGGTTTTGATTTGTGTTTCCCTGTTGATGAGTGACGCTGAGCATCGTTTCATGTGCCTGTTGGCCATCTGGATGTCCTCTTTGGAGAAGTGTCTGTTCATGTCTTCTGCCCATTTCTTCACTGGATTATTCATTTTTCGGGTGTGGAGTTTGGTGAGTTCCTTGTAGATTTTGGATACTAGCCCTTTATCTGATATGCCATTTGCCACTATCTTTTCCCATTCTGTCAGTTGTCTATTAGGTTTTTTTTTTTATTATTGTTTCCTTTGCCTTGCAGAAGCTTTTTATCCTGATGAGGTCCCAATAGTTCATTTTTGTTCTTGATTCCCTTGCCTTTGAGGATGTGTTGAGTAGGAAATTGCTGCGGTTGAGGTCAAGAAGGCTGTTTCCTGCTTTCTCCTCGAGGGTTTTGATGGTTTCCTGTCTCACATTCAGGCCCTTCATCCATTTTGAGTTTATTTTTGTGTATTGGTGTAAAGAAGTGGTCTAGTTTCTTTCTTCTGCATGTTGCTGTCCAGTTCTCCCAGAACCACCTGCTAAAGAGGCTGTCTTTTTTCCATTGGATACTCTTTCCTGCTTCGTCAAAGATTAATTGGCCGTACATTTGTGGGTCCAGTTCTGGGTTCTCTATTCTATTCCATTGGTCCATGTGTCTGTTTTTGTGCCAATACCATACTGTCTTGATGATGACAGCTTTGTAGTAGAGGCTAAAGCCTGGGATTGTGATGTTTCCCGTTTTGGTTTTCTTCTTCAACATTACTTTGGCTATTTGGGGTTTTTTTATAGTTCCATATGAATTTTAAGATGATTTGTTCTAGCTTTGAGAAGAGATCAAATCATTTTTTACACTCACTTTTGTCTTTTGCTTAAGAACTTTCCCCCCAAGATCCACCTGTATTTTCCTCAGAGGTTGCTGACATTTAATTCCTTCATCCAAAATGTACTGTGTTGATTTTCAAAACATGGTGTGAAGTAGGGATCCAATGTCATACTTTTGATATGGGTGATGATACTTTTTTTTTTTCCAGATCACTGTATTAATCGGGCCCCTCCTTTCAACCAGTGATTTGAAATGCTACCTTTATTATGAGCCAAAGTTCCCTAAGTGCATGGATCTATTTCTGGAAATTCTGCAGACCAGTCAATTGGCCGATACTTGTGATAACACCATATAGTTTTAAGTGTTACAGTTTCATAATGAGCCTCCATATGCAGTAGGAAAGTATCTCCTCTGTGCCCTTTTTTTAAAATTATGTTTTTTTTATGTCTTTATTTTATTTTGAGAGACAGAGACAGAGAGTGAGTGGGGGAGGGGCAGAGAGAGAGGGAGACACAGAATCCGAAGCAGCTCCAGGCTCTGAGCTGCCAGCACAGAGCCCGACGTGGGGCTTGAACCTATGAACTGTGAGATATGACCTGAGCCACAGTCGGGCACTTAACTGACTGAGCCCCCCAGGTGCCCCATGTGCCCTTCTCTTTAGAAGGGTCCTGGCTATTCTTAGTCCCTACTCTTCCGTAGAATCAGCTTGCCAAGTTCCCCGACAAGCTCTGTTTGGATATTGACCAGAATTGCATTGACTATAGTCAATTTGGATCAATATAAGGAAAATGACCTGTTAATGATATAAAGTCTTCTATTTATTTATTAGCGCTCATTAACTTGCACTTAAGAAATGTTTATGATTTTGCCTATAGAAGTCAAACATCAGAAAAGAGTATTCCCACGTATTTGGCATTTTCTGATACTTCTATAAATGTCTCTCCTTGTTAATTATGTTTTCTACTGTTTTGCTACTACCGCACAGAATATAACTAATTTTGTATATTAATATTATGTCATTTTTGTACGTTAATAATGTATTAGCCAGCTTTCTAAACTCCAATTTCTAAAAGATTTTCTGTAGCTTTTTTGGGATTTTCTATGTAAATGATGACACCATCTGAAAATAACATATTTTCCTTCCTTTCTAGTCCTAACGTCTTCCTTATTTTCTCTCCTTTCTAGGACAACATAAAATGGGAAATCTTACTGCGCCTGCCTTCACATTTGAATGACAATGTGGCTGCATATAAAGCTACAGTCTAACTTCCTTTTCCTTCCGAACTCTGAAAACCCCACGCCCCTGTCCTCCCGCATCTAGTGTCGCCGTCGAAATCCCAACTCCACACGGCCTCAGTCTCTGTGAGCTGCTGCTCTCCAGAAACGTTCGGACGCCCCCTTGATCTCGATGATCCTCAAATGTCACTGTAAGTGTGCAGGTTTGATTTTTGTTTACCCCTTTGTCTCTCTTCTTGGGCGCTCCAGACCTTATCAATTGGGGGCCGCTCTTCCTTTTTGTAACCCCAAAGATCTTGCCTCCAACATTCTCTTCAAATGTATCCGCCCCCCATGTTTTAATGTTTCTCTCTTTATAGGATTTTCCATTACTCAGCTGTTAGTACCTTACCTTCTTTCCTCCTTGGGTTACAGCCTTTCTCTAGAACTTTCTTTGTGCCTTCCTTCTTTCTCCTGGTCCTCCAGCTCAGGAATTCACTCCTCAGCCGTCTTCACCCCTTGCCTTCTGCTCTCTATTCCCCGGATGATCGCCAACGCCCGCTGCCTCTGCCGGACTCTCCTCTGCGTTTTCTCGTTCTTATCTCACGCTGCTCACCACGTCCCTCTCGCTTAGTATGTTTATTAAGCTGATTTTGAAAATTGGTCTCTCTGTTCCAATACTCCTGCATCTGGTGGAACCTGGAATAATCTGTAACCCAGTCTGTTGCCTTTTTTTTTTTTTTTAGTGCTTGCGCATCTCCAATGCCTCGCTGATTTGCCTGTGAGCTCATTTCCCTCTGGTAGAAGTCGCAGCTCTGCCTTGCAAGGCGTGTGGAGGAAGAGGCCCGCCCACGGAGCCCCCGTGGCCTCAGGGGTGGTGGGTGAGAAGGCTCAGGAATGTCACTTTCAAGCACGTTTCACTCCCTGAACCCCCCACCTGGATCAGAGCTTCCCCCTCCCCCTCCAGGGAGAAGCAGCATTAAGAGGGGACCCCCTCCCTGGCTTGCACCAGTGTGGTCTCCTAGCAATCTGCGGGAGGAGAGGTGGGAAGCCAGTGCTGGGACTGGGTGGTCCACACCGGCTCTGTGCAGCTGCCCGTGAGCACAGGGCTCTCTGCTGCTTTGAGGTTAGAACATGTCTGCAGAGTCACAGGTGTGGGTGCGGCCACTTTGTCAGGGTGAGGTCGGCCCCACCGGTCCCCAGTCACTGGTGGCAGGAGCCAAGCTAAGTCAGAACAGACCTCCACAGGTCTGTGCCGCGTTCTCCCGCAGCTGTGCACGGCCACCCCTGCCGCACGCCAGCCCCAGCCCCATGCACGCCGACCCGAGCCCGGCTCTCCTTGCACCCCGCACCTCCTTGCTTGCTTTCTGTTGTTCCCTGGGGATGCTTTGGGCCCAAGGGCTAGAGGTGCTGCTAGCTGAGCATCAGAACCAGCCCAACACTTCAAATGCTACGTGCCCAAAGCAGAATCCACGACCGCCCCACGCCGAGAACATCTGCTTTTCCCCGGGCACCTGCCATCTAGGTGAGAGCCCTTCCCAGGTGCCGGGCTGGGCACGTGCCTGGAATGGAAGGCTGGCCTCGCCACGCCCCGTCCTCTCCCCCGCATCCAGTTCACCAGCGAGTCCGGAACCCTCCATCCCTGCCCCCCTCCCCCCACATCCAGTTCACCAGCGAGTCCAGAACCCTCCATCTCCAAAATGTTCCCCCACTTGGCTTCCTTGTCGCCCCAGCCCCAGAGACCGGTCCGCTGTGGCCCTGCCCACTGCGGGCTCCCTGACCCGCACTGCGCCTTGCCCTCCCTCCTCGGTGGGGGCTCAAAGGGCCAGAGCGTCAGCCCGATCTCTCGACACCAGCCCCGGGCCTGCCGTCCCCACTCAGCCTGCCCTCCTGCCCCTGCGCCGGGGCTGCCCGGCCGGACGCGCTGCTGCCGCGCTCTCTCCCCCCTGCTCTGCCCGCCCCCCTAGCCGTCTGGGGTCTCAGTGCCTCCAACGGCTTTGGGGCCATGAAGCTGCTGCTTCCTGTCCCCGCCACCCTCCTCCCTGACCTCCCCCAACGCAGACCCTCTCTTCAGGTCTCCGCAGACATCTCCCTTTCTCAGAGAGGCCCTGGATACAGGCGCACCCGTGACACCCCGAGCGCCCCACGCCTCTCCGTGGCTGCGTCTCCCTCTCTTCGGTGGCTCTGTTTGGGGGACAGTCTGTCTGGTGTCTGTTCATCCCACCAGGCCCAGGCCCCTCCTGAAGAGGGCCCCCGGTTAGGGTCTCTCCTGCTGCACCCTCAGGCCCTCGCACAGCCCAGGCTCAGGGCTGCTGCGAGCCTGAGCGCGTGAACCCGAGGGGCAGCGGTGCCCGCCTCCATCAGGGCCCGGGGGAGCTGAGACGCCAGGACGGAGGGGCTCCCCCTCAGGCCCCGTTCGCTGCCTGGTGTCCTCTGCTCCAGGCCCCACTCACTCCACCCGGGTGGAGAAGCCATGGCCCCGGCTTGCAGATGGGCCGACAGAGGCACGGGCGTGGGGGAGGGGAGGGATGGAACTCCGTCCTCCCTGGCGCACTGCTGGGAGCCATGCCCTCCTGTGCCCCACCGGCCAGCCCCTCCGAGAGGTGGTACCGGCAGGCTACTGGCTCTGGAGCCCCCAGCGGTGTCCCCAGCCCCGGGGGGTCAGCGGTCCTCCGTGTCTGACTGTCCAGCGTGGCTGTCCAATTCTTCCCCCTGTGTAACTGGCTCTCTGCAGGACACACAGAAAGGCCTCCGCGGTCCCCTCTGGCTAGCTGCACCCGGGCCGACAACTCCCGCAACAGGCCCGGTGGTTCCGACTGAAAGGCTTTTCCGTGGGGCGCCTGGGGGGCTCAGTCGGTTGAGCATCTGACTCTTGGTTTCAGCTCAGGTCATGATCTCACTGTTCATGAGTTTGAGCCCCGCGTCAGACTCTGTGCTGACAGTGCGGCTCGCGCTTGGAGTTCTGTCTCTCCCTCTCTCTCTTCTGTTCCTCCACTGCTTGTGTCCCTCTCTCTAAAAATAAACTTAAAAAAAAAAAAGCTGTTCCGTTTAACAAGCATTTATTGATAAGGTGCCCCTTGTGTCCTGGCCTGACCGGGACGATGCTGACTCTGGCACCGAAGGCCTCATCCTGGAACCCCGTCGTGGGTGCCGCCACGCTGGCCCTGGGGACACGGGTGTGCTCCCCGCCCCGGTGCCCTACAGGCCGGGCGCTCCCTCCCGGGGGCACCGCTAACAAGTCCAGGCCGGACAGGGGGCGGGTCCAGGCAGGCGGCCCTGAGGGGTGGCATGGCTGGCGGGGGGCACGGGAGCGCCGGCCGTGAAGAAAGAGGGTCCCTCCGCACTGGGTTCTCACCATGGGTGCCTCGCCCGCCCAGCCTCACCCCGCTGGTGCCTCTGTTTCCCCTTTCCCTTCACTCCTCCCCCGCCCCCTCCCACCTGGGCAGACGTAGTAGTTTCTGCATCGTCTCTTGGTTTGCCGGTTCTAACACTTCAGTAGGTGGAATTATACAACACGTGACCTTTTGTATGCGCTGCTTCCGCTTGACAGGATGTGTCTAAGGTTCACCTGTGTTGCAGGACGGACGTAGGAACGTCACGTTTTACGGCTAACTGACCCCTCGCTGTACGGACGTCCCACGTTTCGTGTGTCTGCTCAGCTACCGACGGACACCCTCCAGCTGCCGTGGGCGATGTCGCCGGGAGCGTGGGCACACGGGGTCCGCCCGGGCCCGTTTCCCGGGTCCTCGCCTACAAGTGGAATTGGCGGGTCAGATGGTAATTCTACGTTTAGCTTCTTGAGGAAGCGTCGAACTGTCTCCCACGGCTGCTGCACCGTTTTGCACCTCCCCCCGACGTCCAAGGACCGTGGTCACCCTTGTGGGCGTGACCCGGCGGCTCAGGGTGCGTGACCCAGCGGCTCAGGACGTGCGCCTCCAAACAGACGTCGCTGCAGGAGCTGCTATAAGTCTGCAGCAAACGGGGAGGAAGGCGCAGAGACTCTTCCACGAGCTCCTGCCCCCCTCGCCGTCCACACCCCTGGAGGCACATGCGTTACGACCTTCGGACTCCACTCACATGTCATGGCCACCCAGGCCCACGGTTCCCGGCAGGGCCATCCTGTGCGGTCCGCTCCGTGGGCTTGGACACACGCCTGAGGACACGTGTCCGCCATCACGGCGTCACACGGGAGACATCACTGCCCCAAACAGGCTCCGGGCTTCCTGTCCGTGCCCCCTCCCCGCCAGGCCCCGCAGTCACTGGTCCTGCGAGCACGGAAATAAAGGCAGGAAACAGGCCGGCCAGCCCAGCCGGCACGAGGGACCCGGGTCAGGAGAGGGGGCGGCCGCCCCGACGGTTCTCTCCAGGGGCGCAGGTGCTCCGGCAGGGGAGCCCCGCCCATCCCCCCGCCCCTCGCCGGGGCTAATTTCCACATCACGCCTTTAATCGTTATTGTAATTATTTTTAGTTCCGTAAGACTGCAAGCAGCTTAAGGCGCTGCATTTTTGCAAGGAATCCTTGATCCTCCGAAAGGATATAATTAGCTTGTTTCATGGAAGCCGCTGGGGTTGCTGTCGCCCCGGGGGCTCGCCCCTCCCCCGCAGCAGGATTGTTAATGGGAGTTCCTGCCGACAGCCCGCCCCTCCAATGCGGCCTCGGCTCTTCGAGTCCCCAAACGGGGTCACTCACTCCATCCCGAGCTTTCACGCGGTCTGAGACAGGACAGCTGGCGAACGAGCGGGTCTTTCCGGTGGGAATGTGCGGGGTTGTGACTGGGAGGTGGCAGGGTGGGGGGAAGACAACG
Source organism: Helogale parvula (assembly GCA_004023845.1). Taxonomy (NCBI): domain Eukaryota; kingdom Metazoa; phylum Chordata; class Mammalia; order Carnivora; family Herpestidae; genus Helogale; species Helogale parvula. Next base: position 45,969 of record PJEM01011406.1, read on the forward strand.
CAGCCCCCACAGGGACGGGCAGAAGTCAGACCCCGACCTCGGGCGGCCGTTCTTCTGAGGGCTTCGAGGGCTTCCCGGAGACGTGCCGTGAGCCGGGCAGGTGGACCTCTGTCTGCAGGCCCCCAGGCACCAGTCCTACCAGGTAGCATGTCCTCTGGGCCTGGGGTGCTGCTGGGGCAGAAGCCGGAAGGCCCGGGGACCGCGGGGGACCCTTCTGCTGTTTGGCAGGTGCTGCCGGCTGGGAAGCCCAGTCAGAGGCTGAACACTGCCCGAATCTCTTGATGAACCGTTTTTTTTTTAAACTATATTTCTGGAGGTGCAAGGAAAATTCCAACTCTGCTCGGAGTCTGACAAGAGGCAGAACGTGATTACGTAACGTGTGGCTTCAGCACCTTCCTGCCATCTGACATCCTGGCCCGTCCCCAGCTCCCAGGACCACTGAGTCTCCGCAAGCTCCTCCCTCCCACCCCAAACTCCAGTGGGAACCTGGGGGCACCGGTCTGGGGCGTTTGCCCCAACTGCCATCTAACCTCCAGCGTCCTTGGCTCTGGACTCTGCCAGCAGGCAGGTGGGACACCCAGAGGGCCCGTGCGAAGCGCTGGGGACCTCAACTGGAGAGGGGTGCGGTGAGCGCGGCTGAGGGCGCCTCCCAGGTAGGGCACGCGCTTCTTGCTCTAAATAGGAAAGTTTCATAACTTTAATGCCACCGTAGAAAGACACAGCAGAGTGCCAAGTTTCAATAACTGTTTGGAAATAGCAGTTCACTTCCTGACGTGTAAACAGAGAGATGAAGATTGTCGGAAAGACAAGCAAGAACTGGTGGGAAGAATTCTCTTCCCGTGTTAAAAGGGTGCGGCCGAGTCCCTCCGAGCCAGGCCTCCCAGGCCGCTGGGGCTTCCAGCTGCGCTTGCTGAGGGAGTGTGGGAGAAGGTGAGGGCACGATACGGGGTAACAGCGCACCCATGCACACACACACACACACACACACACACACACCCCGCCAGGTAGAACACGCGTGACGCTCCCCAGACCCTCCCCGCTGCCCAAGAACAAAGGGCAGGGGTTTAAGCGCTGGCCGTGATGCGGGAACTAAGGCAAATCAAACACTGAATCCCCTGCTGCCCACGGCTCACTGACGGCTCACTGACGAGTCCTGGAATCCCGCAGAGCGACCTCCCTCCAGGAGCCCAGCTGCCTCGATGGGGACGCTTTGCTGGGGACAAAAGGGAATCCTGGCTTCACACTGTCCCAGCCTCGAAGGTCTGGAAAGTCTTCCTCTCCGTCACCTGCCCCCAGACGTGTGCGGACGACCAGCCTCCACGCTACGGTCCCCCATGCACATCTGAAGAGTCTCGTGACGGCGGTAGGAGCCCCCCGGTCCTGGAAACCTCGCTTCTGGAACTCCTTCCAGACCGACTCTGTCCCTGAGCCCCTGCCCCCCCGAGGGGCTGGATGAGTGTCCCGTCAAGGACCCAGCGCTGCTCTTCCTGCCTGCGGTCCTGTCCCCGCGCTTTAATAAACCCACCTTTCTGCACCAAAGACGACCTCAAGAATTCCTTCTTGGCCACCGGCTCTGGAGCACCCCACCATCACCCCAAAACTTCACCATACTGAGGTGGCCCCTCGGCCGTCACACTGAGGTCGGTCCCCCTTGGCCGTCACACGGAGGTGCATCCCCTCGGCTGTCACACTGCGGTGGCCCCTCGGCCGGAGCAGATGTTGGGGACAGGGGCCCCATGACAGCCCCCCGGGGCCCCAGACACGCCCATGCCCCAGGTGCCGCGGCGCCGCTCTGGCCCACGGGCGGGCACACTTCTGGGAGGAGCGGCGGGCGGGCTGTGCGAGCGCACACTTTCAGACGAAAGAGGGTCGCTGGCAAATCGGCCCAGATGAGGCGGACGCCAGCCGGGGCGCGAAGGGGGCGCGTGACTCGAGTGTTTTTAAAAAGCCCCCGAGAGATCACTTCCTCCCCTAGGCTGAATTTACAAAGAATTAAAAGGGGAGGGGGAGGGGGAAATAGACCACTTTGGTGAGTTTTTTAAAAGAGAAAAATATTTTACTAACTCGATAGATTTATTTTAACTTGCTGTTTTTCAATTCAGTAAGTGTCAACGGATTTCATTTTAAAGGTCATTAAATTGAGGGGTTTTCCGTCTGCATTTTAGTAACTTGCCTGTGCCAGGCTCCGAGCAAGCTGGTTCTGTGTCCACCGGGGACGTGAGGACAGACGAGGGGCAGATGTCCTCCCGGGGCTCCGCTGGCCGGATGACCGTCACTCACACCCCCCTCCCCTTCCAACCCCAAATCCTGAGAATCCTCAGAATCCTGCCTCTGCCCTGGAACTGGCTCTGGTCCCGGGAGTCTACACGGCTGGCTCCCTTCTCTGAGTTCCGCGCCCACGTGCTGTCCCCACCACGGAGCGGTCAGCCCTCACGGACTAGATGGCAGCTCGGCACAGAGCGCGGCCCGACCCCCCACCTGCTGGGCCGCAGCCGCCCTGCCCAGAGAGGCCCCGGGCACCATGGACGCTCTCGGAAGTGGGCCCGTCTCTCTCCAGGGTGGCACCAGGCCGGGCGCACGGCAGCCCCTCGCGTACTCCTCGCCTCGGTGGCGTGACTTTGAAAGTGAGGAGATCAGATGGGGAGCCGGACTTCAACGGACCCTGAATTTACCTCTTACAGATGATCCCAGAGGCCCAGGCCAGAGGGGCGGACTCACTCGGCCGACCGCCAGCACCCCCTCCAGACCGGCCAGATTTGGCAAACAAAAATGCATAATGGGGGCGCCTGGGTGGCTCAGTCAGTTGGGCCTCCGGCTTCGGCTCAGGTCAGATCTCACGTTCGTGGGTTCGAGCCCCACATCAGGCTCTGTGCTGACAGCTAGCTCAGAGCCTGGAGCCTGCTTCTGGTTCTGTGTCTCCTTCTCTCTCTGCCCCTCCCCCTCTCATGCTCTGTCTGTCTCTGTATCAAAAATAAATAAAACATTAAAAAAAATTTTTTTTTAAATGCACGATGTCCAGCTAAATGTGAATTTCAGGTAAATATACAACAAACGTCTCAGTGTAAGTATATCCCAAGGGTAGCACGGGACATACTTACACTAAAAATTATTCATTCTCAATCTGAGATTCAAATTCAGCCGGGTGTCCTAGCTTTTACCCGGCAACCTACCTTCCCCATCCCCTGCCCCCCAAACTCTAAACAGCGCATCTTATCGGAGGTGGAGTCAGTCCTGCCAGGAGGGGGCTGGTACCTGGCCACATCCTGCCTCCGCATACAGGCAGGCCAACTGGATTTGAACAGTCTGCCTTATGCGTCTCAGCAGACGGGGAAAGCCGACCTCTCCGTCCAGACCAAGGCCGGCCCGGCAAGACCGGGCTCCCGCGGGGCTGGTACCGCCAGACACAGCCATCAACCGCATCCCAGGCTTTGGGCTCATTCTTATTTCTTTCCTTTTTTCACGCTGGCAGCCAGCGCCCTGGTGACTGGATGGCTCACCTTCTCTTCTCCCTCCCGATCTCACCTTCACTAATAAAGTAAAACACCCCAAACTATGAGTTCTACTTCTGAAGCCAAGACCACACTGTATATTAACTACTCGAATTTAAATGAAAAAAATATAGACAGTGGGGAAAAAACACGCTGAGCCAAAGGAGCACACAGTCAGGATGCTGATAATGTGGAAGCGGCGGGCTTCCCGGACCCGCTGCCGACGCCCAAAGAACTTCGGAGACACTAAAACAAGCCCACAACGGCAAATCGTGGGTGACGGCAGTGAGCCTGGAGGCTGAGAGAATGGCCGGGAGGCACCTAGTCCTGGAGGGGACCCCGCGTCGGCTGGGCCAGGCCGCGACTCCGACACCAAATCAGGCACCACGGGACTCGGGGCCGCTGTCTGGTGCCGCGCCCACTCAGGCCCCGCAGGGGCGCCCACGCCGGGCAGGGGCGGCCACCAGGCCAGCCCTCCTGGTCCCGCGTCCTCCCCGGACGGAAATCCAGGCAGCCAGCTTCCAAGACGAAGAAACGGGAGAGGCGCTCGCCCCTGCCCGCAAAGGGGCTCCTGGCCTGGACTCAAAACCCGCATTACGGAATCAAGCCATCACGAAACCGCAGGGAAGAAGCCAGGAGCGTTCCCTCCACCGTCTGTTAATTTATGGGGTCACTGGTGTCAGCGATTTAGAAGTTAAATTATATCACAGTCACCTCAGAACTCCGCTCAGAAAGGTAATCACAAATTTTAATTGAGAAAAATTGCTCTGGATCAAATTCCTTGATTTTTTTTTTAGAGAACCAGATTAAATTTGGGGGGGGGGAGTGGCACCGTGAGTTTTAACTCCGTTGTGCCAGCGCGGAGGTGTGACTATAAGCCGGGCTGAGTTGTGTGCTGTGCCCAGCGGCAGGGAGCAGCCAGCCCGTTCCGCGGCGCTCGTTTCTCCGAGAAGGAGAGGAAGTGAGTGAAAGGGATGAATCTCCTTGCAGGTCAGAAAAGACCCTTGGGGGCCCCTGGGGGGCTCGGTCGGTGAAGCGTCTGACTCAGTTTAGACTCAGGTCACGACCTCACGGTGCGTGGGTTCGAGCCCCACACTGGGCTCTGCGCTCACAGCCTAGAGCGAATTGGGGATTTCTCTCTGCCTCTCTCTGCCCCCTCCTGGCATGCTCTGTCTCTCGCTCAAAAATAAATATACAAACATAATTTTTTTTTAAAAAGCGAAGTAAAGAAGGGACCCTCATCTGGTCCCTTAGGTTTGGAGGAGGGAGATTTCCCCTGGACCCGCCATCCAGACACCACCCTGGCGCGGCGCCTCTGCCTCCTTGCCCCCGGGGCCCCCTCTCTGGGGGTCTGTGTGCCAACCCACCCACCAGCAGAGCCCGCCATGACAGTCATCGGAGGCTCGGCCAACACAGGGCGGCTGCCCCCGTGCCTCCCACGTCCTTTGGGACCAAACATCCCCACGGTAATTAGAAGATGCCTCCTCGGAAGGCCCCTCACGGGATGGAGGAGGCCCCCTGGAGGCCGTTCTGCTCGTGGCACCCATGGGGCCCCCCTGTGCCGTTGCTCGGAGGCACCCCGGCCGCCCACCGACCAGGACAGAGCCGCTGGGGCTCCTGGGAGGGACCCCCCTGCCCCTGCCCCACTCTGTCCCCTCACCGCCTCCCTGGCCTTCAGGCCAAGGCAGGGCAGGCGCCCTGACAGGCGGAGCCACCAGCGAGGATTTATTTATTCGGAGGAGCGGGGAAGGTGAGGAGTTGCTGGGTCTTGCCATTTCATCTTGATTTAGTCATTTTTATACGGCTCACAAGGCATATGCAGATTTCTGTTTCTTTATTTGTTCATTAAAACTTCAATAAAAACGTTATAAAAATGTCTTATTTTGGTAGTTAATTGCCATTTCCACTTTAATATGCAAGTGGCGTTGGCTCTCCTCCGAGATTCCCCGAATCTCTCTGTAAATAATGCAGCTGCCTTGGGCGGACGCCGCCTGCCTGCTGCGCCTCCCGGCCGGCGGGGCTCCAGGGCGGCAGGAGGGGTCACTCGCTCCGGGAGGACCTGCATGGCCTCTCCGCGCACAGTCCGGAGCCGGCCGAGTTCGGATCCTGCCCCTGGCTGGGGTCACTCAGCGCGGCGGGGCGCCCCGAGAGCTTCCCTGGTGTCCCGGGGGACCCTAGCCCGTCCCTCTGCAGCCAGACTCTGACAGCTCGTCGCCAAGCATCATGAGGCGCCCGGGCGGGACCTGGTGGGGACGGCAGCGTCTTCGAGCGCCCGAGGCCAGAGCAAGGGTGGCTCCAGGGGACAGAGCAGTGGACATGAGCGGCCACCTGCGAGGGACGGGGAGCCGGTTATGTCCTGCGGGCAGACGGACGTGCCCAGAGGCTCTTTTCCAGGTTTGAGACGCCTGCGGCTCCCAGAGAGCTAGAGCCGACCGCGCAGGACCTGCGAGGGGAGCGCAGGAGGTGCCCAGGCTCCCGCCGCCGCCCATGGCCGTGGAGCTGGGAGCGCCCCGGGCCCTGCTGCTCGCGGAGCAGCTCGGAGCAGGCGCCTCGGGGTGGGAGGGCAGCACCGAGGACCCTCCGCCCCGCCGCGGACAGGACAGCCCAGCGGGGTGCGCTCCTGGCGACTCGCCAGGCAGGACATCTCCCACTCAGGCAGTCGAGAAGCCGGTGCAGTTAAAAATGCAGAGGAGTGGACTCGTCCAGGCCAGGGGTGAGCTGGCGGGGGGGACACGCAGTCACATGTCAGCAACTCCGCACTGCAACCCTCCCCACCCCACCAGCCTCTGGTCCTCTGAGAGGGGCCAAGGGACCTGGGCACTGAGAAGGGCTCCCGTGACGGCCAGGGGCATGCGGCCTGTCCTCCGGGAGGCGACCTCAGCCAGCCCCTCCAGGCCCTGGGGGCTCTGCCCGCCCTGACCACCACACCTGGCACTGACCTCCAGCCTCTTCTGTCCCCCACCTTGCTGGCATTTCACGGAGGCCATGTGGGCATCTCCAACCTACTGTGTCCCTGTTTCCTCTTCCCTGTTCCTCCCTGGCTCCCCAGGGGTCCCCATAAATGGTACCCCCACTCACCCGGTGGCTCAGAGGAAATCCGGGAGTGCTGAGTGTCCTGGGGAACTGGCCATCCCTTCAGGGCCCTGGACACAGCCTCCTGCCCCATCGGCCAACGCCCGCCCCGCAGCCTGGGCCCTCATGAGGAGGGTGAATCGCGCCTGTCCCCCAGCACTCCCCGGGGCTCCCGCGGCCCCTCCTCCCGCTGGCGCACTCCTCGTGGGCCCCTCCCTCCGCCGCCTCATAGCCTTTGCCCTTGCTCTTCCCTCTGCCCGTGCCCGCGGTCACCCACCGTCTCCCACAGGCGCCCAGAGAGAGCCCGCCCGTCCCTGTAGGAAGTGGCCAAGCCGCCCTCCAGCCCGGGATCATTCAATCGTCCCTTTCAATAACCCTGTGCCTGGAGCGTGGGCTCTGTGGGGAGGGTGTGTGCCAGCCTTTCTGCCCCGCCCTCTTCCCTGTCCCTCCTCGCCCCGTCCGGTGCCCAGCCCGTCTGACCTCAGGGGGTCGGGGAACCTTGGAGCGGAAAGAAAGACTATAAACACACAGGCGGCCCCCCACAGGTCTGGGGTCCTGGCCAAAGTAAGTGGATTTAAGGGTGCCGGGTGCCTTGTGTCGGGTTTTCGCTGAGCCTCATCGGCCCCAAACGCTTTGACCTCTGCTCTGGACGGCACACGCGTGCAAAGTCTCTGAGAAGAAAGAGGAAAAAAATCTTCGCTCCTTGCTCTTTTTAACTCTCTTTAAAAAACCACTTTGGCTTTTTCCAGTTCCATTCTGAACAAGACGTTCACTGCAGCAGAACCGAGAGCAGCCGCTGCAGAGCCGGGACATCCACGCCCCCTCCGACGCCGTGGAAAACGACACACTCCCGACCGCGCGTCCACGGAGGGGAGGGAGCGGGGAGCCGTCTGGACACCGCACGTCACGGGACGCAGCGCTCTTAAGGAATAAAACTCCTCAGACACCCGTGGTCACACTTTGTTATAATGGTACATTTAATTCATACTTAATTCCAGCGGTGCTCCGGCGGCGGCCCCCGCGCACCAGACAAATGGATTCCGGCAAGTGGGGAGACGGTCGGAACCCGCGGCGCTGGCTCCCGCAGGTGAAAATGTGACGGGATACATTTCCTCCACATGAATCACCAGCACATTTGGTAACACCTTCCGAAGAAGTAAAACTGAAGGGATAGATCTCCCCACGCGGACAACGTAGATTAAACAGTTTTGCCTCATGGTCCGTATTCTACACTTGGAGCTGCTACGTGACTCAGAGCCCACGGAACTGGCGGGTGAGCAGGGCAGGGCGCCGGCCGGGAGCTGGCGCGCACCTGCAGGCGCCCAGTAACCATGGAGACGGGGCGCTCCCTGGGCACCTCCCTCCACCGCAGAGGCCTCAGCACCCGGGCAGAGGAGCAGTGCACAGCACCGCCCGGACAGGGGCCAGCGAGACACACGGCGTCGTCTGCCCAGAACCAGCCTGCGGCCCAGGCCTCCGCCGGCCTCCCGAGCGCGCCTCCCCGCAGGCAGGCGGCCACCGGCCACGGGCTTCCCGAACTGTTAACGCCCACAGCCCAGGCTCCGTCCCTGCCAGGCCTCGCTTATTTATTTTAAACCTACCTATTCAATCGTACAGGGACGGGTGCGTCTGCTCTGGAAGTGAGTCATTATCGTACGGGGTTCGGTGCGGCACCACATCTCCATCTATCAAAGCCAGTGTCCCCAGAGCCCGAGAAATCAAAACATCACGAACGGAGCGCCACTTCCCAGCTCCAGCCGGCGAGCGGGTCGGCCTCCTCACACGCGAGGCTTTATTGATGCTCCCGTCACACACAGTCGATGCTGGGCGGCTGCGACAACCAGCCGGGCATCTGTTCAATTAGAGGAGGACAAATGGGGGGATGTGCCAGCACCGAGCAGGATTCAGGCGGGGAGCCGGAAGCTTCCGTCCACGGGCACCAGACGGCCAGCGCCCGGGCGGTCCACCCTGGTCCTTGCTAGGCGCCTCCTCCCCCTCCTC